>CATIWQ010364353.1:22500-24327 GCA_949673415.1 Euphorbia schlechtendalii
AAACATACTTATTTAAAAATACAATCAACAACCAATGCTAAGGATGTGTTTGGTACTAGGGAAAATACAATCTTTTGATGTTCGATATATATTCGTAAATAACTATGTATACTAATTTATTTCAAGACTTGTTGTTCACAATCTATTTGTCCACAGAAAATGTTTCATTTTCAACGGGTAGTAAACATTTTTTTGAAGAAAAATGTGTAGTAAACATATTATCGTTGAATCAATAAATTTAATTTCTAAAGCCGTACTAAACCCAAATACAATAACTTCATGCATCGTGAAGATATGTAATGTTGTTTTCAAATAGTTTTGTCTCTTAATTCAAAATATATTTATTCATAAATTATTCATTATTTAACAACCCAAGTATAAGATATGATTTCCAATTTTCATCACCCACATGCACTTGAGGAACAATGGGGGGAAATTAACAGGAAAATATGTTTCTATGTTCACCCAAAATTAGTTTGCCTTACAAACTATATGAAGTTAGGAGAAAGCCGAACATACAATTTTTTTCAGTGTTTTAAAAAACGCTAGAAGTTAGTCGGGCGGTTGAAGATGAATCGGGGCCTAGGCGGGGATTAATCGGTGTTAAATTAGCTTGGAACGTGATTCCACGCGCTAACTTGCTAACTGAAGTTGACTCCAATGCTCCTCTTTGTTGTGGTCTGAAGGTTCCTACAAAACAACAACCGTCGCTATGGGGGACTAGCCGTGTGATCGGCGTAGCCTCTCCGATACTTAAGTTAGATCGAATTTAAGAGAGGAGGCAGGGAGTTTGTAAAATACGTACCGTGGTGATCCAAATGGTCTTTTTATACTCTTTAAACGTCTCCTAGTCTGATCCAATAATGTGAATCAACTAGAGTTCTAGCTTGAGTGAATCTTTATCTTGTTGATAAGATAAAGTTTATCTGAACTGGGAGTTCCAACTATTGAAGTCTCTTTGTGGACTTAAACTTTTAATTGGATTCTGTGCTCCCGAGGCATCGGGGTCGGTTCAGTCGGATAAGCCGACTGAGCTTAGTGACCGCCTGGACATTTCTCTGAGATTGGGGGAAGACTTGATTTCTTTCAAATTTGGGGCAGATTCGATCAGCCTGGATGATCACCGAGGCTTTACTCTCGGGGCGGATTAGATCCGCTTGGATTGGCAGTAGCATTCCTAACCTTGCTGTAATATCTTTCACTGCTTCAGGCGGATATAATCCGCCTGGGATTTTGCGTGGCATGCACGCTCTTGTCATTATTTGACCCTGTTAACAATCAAGGCCTAGGCGGACTTAGGCGCTAGTCGACAGGATTTAGACGCTAAACGTTGTTAGGCGACGATTCTCAAAATAGCACCTAGGCGGGGATTTTTAAAACAGTGTTTTTTTAGAGGAAGCCAAACATAGTATTACTAGGTTAGCAATACCATCAAAAGACAATCGAAGTTAATTTTAATCATATAATTTATATGTTCTTTATTGCCCTAAACTGAATTTAATGGGATTTAATGTGAATTAGTATTAACTAAACTGAATAGACGGTAAAATGAAAACAATTGCGGCTTAATCTTTTATAGGCTTAATGAATTTCTTATTTTCATGTATAAATATGTAAGGTTATGACTTAGTCTAACTGTGATTGATGTCTTTATTTAGTGGTCAAGAAAAAAAATGAGAACTTAAGAAGTTTTAGATTCTAGTCACATTCTGGACGAGTTAGAGATTTTTTTTAATGTAAGCTCAAATGAAGCAAATAAAAATTTTAAAAAAGCTTAGTTCAACCTATATATGCTATTTCAAAATAAGAAAAATCATAATTATTTAT
>CATIWQ010364420.1:0-22010 GCA_949673415.1 Euphorbia schlechtendalii
AAAAAATTTATAACAAAAAAAATATTCATGGGCTTGGGCCGGGCTTGGGAATGACCTTGTAAACCCGGCCCGAGCCCGAAGTTCTAAAGTATGGGCTTGGGCCGGGCTAGGGTTAGCGATTTTTGTAAAAAAAACACGAAACCCGGCCCGAACCCAACCCGACCCTCCCGATGAACAGGTCTAGAGAGAAATACTTATATCCCAAATGAATACCATACTACATATACAAGTTCAGCAATGTAAGTAATAAAGGAGTATGAGTTTCTTGTAATTTATGGTGTGAAGCAAGACACTATTTTTGGTTAAAAAAAAAGAATTTCTACAGTTAGTTGAGCTTCGTGTAAAATTTTTATAAATTAATATTCTTTAAATTAATAATCTCTTTAAAATAATATATTACTCTAGTTCTAGCTTAAACCAGTAAAAAAATGAGCAATTTCGATAAAATAATAATTTTTTTGAAAATTCCTTTATGTTCCGAGTTATATCACAAATTAATAATTTGCAATAGTTATATGTATATAAATTAGTAAAACAAGTTGTCATTGTAGATAATTTGGTATTTTTATTATTTTATCTTTGTTTACGTAAAATATAATGCATGCAGAATAATTTCTATGAAAATAGACTCTATCAATTTAAGTTTTGTACACAAAATCTGATTAACATACTTTGAATTTATAAATAATTAATTGATACCTCTCTAAATTAATAAAATTTTCCAGGCCCGACTATATTAATTTATAGAAGTTCTATTGTATTGTTAATTCCAAAGCAAGCTCTTATCCCTCTTTTTCTGATGCAAAGTTCGTAAGTAGTCTTCAAAAAAACCCCAGGGACAGAAAGGATTGCTAACAAGCTGCAATGGTTAAAAAAGTTACAAAATTGAAAGCTAAAAACAAGATATCATTTACATCGAGTAAAGCCTCTATGCACTAAGACCATGAGAAGAAACTCAAAAAAGAGACAGAATTTAGAAAGATTGATTATATGTTTCTCCAAACTGTGACTAGTAATAGAGACCAGCAGAGATGGAAATCTACAAAGAATGAAATTTTGCCTACATCTACACATTTCCAAAATATTCTCCATTTTGATTTCTTTAATTTGACTCCCTTTTTTACATCAAATCCGGTGTATACATTTATATGATTACTGTCCTATCTATCTTGCCATCGCAACTAGCAACTCTTTCCTCTTCACCTTGCAAAGAACAAACTGAAAGCTGCAGAATAAGTCAGTCCAAAATTGAAAACTTGCGTCTTTATTTATTTTCCTTTCGGTTCCAATTCTGGAACAGAGTCCTAATCATGTTAGCATCATCAAATCATCACTTGTAAGCACAAAAGCATCACCAGCAGTTATGTATCAGCCAAGTGTCTCACAAGCTTCATTTAAACAAACAAACTCGCGTTGTTCTTGGCCACTGCATACTCTAATAACATGCTTCTGTTGTTATCTACCAACTCATCCAGGCTCAGTTACACAGGCCAAGATTCAAATACCAGAATAGTTCACATATGCCAAAGTCAACCTTCTGGTTCCTTCCTTTTTTTGTTTGACCTCCTGGTCAATTTGCACTTCTCCAAGGAATCCAAACCAGCCAATTGCTTCTGGCTTGAACTGCTACCAGGCAAGGTCTTTTCATAGATGATGGAAGCATCAAGGGAGAAAATTCTCAAAGCAAGTGAAGAAACTGTATTAGTTTTGGCTGCAGCAGAAAGTGATGACCAGTACCACCACTCATTCCCCAAGTGCTCCGTCTTAATCATCTCCTCCAACATAATAGTTGATTGGATCATCTAAAATACCAAATAAACAAATATTTTAATTGTCAGTGAAACAAGAAGGATAAAAGAAGTATATATTTGAAACTTTGCAGCTAACATTAGTTGGTTTAGATGAAATGTCATCGTGTAGATCAATATAATAGATATACCAGAGTGAAAGTGAAAGTAGCATAATATGAAAATAGCAGCACAGAGTGAATAGTTTAAGCGAAATTAAATACGCCATTAGAAAGAACGAGGAGAAGTCACATATATCAGTGACTAGAACAAAAAAACAAATTGAAATAGACTTCATTTTTAAATTGGAATAAAGAAATCTACTCCAGTTCTAAGAAAATGGCTGGCATAGAAAAATTCAATACAATATAGCCAACTAATTAGTTTGGAATATGGCTTGGTTTAGAGATGCATTTGAGATTAAATCATACTTCAGAAGAAAAAATACCAAAAATTCAGGTCGACAAAAAGAGTTTAAAATAAGCTATAATTCAATAAACAATTAAGAAAGTCTAACAATCTATTTTCCAGACCATGACTATCAAAATCACTTCATAAATACTTTGATATCATAATGTGTGACCGCCTGCACATATCATATCACCCCATCAACGTTATAGGTATCCACTAAAAACATTACAAGTTGCATAAATTATAATCAAGGCTAAATGCATCAACGCACCCTCATCTATCACACTTCCACCTACTGCCCCCCTAACCTTTCAAAAGGTCCCCGTAGCTCCTCTCCTTAAAAATAATGCATCTCACAGCTCCCTTCGACACACTCAACTAGTCTCGGTATGGAGTGTAACACACTCGCTTGACATGTGTCAAATTGGAAAAGTCAAACCAATCTTGGCACGACACGTGGCAGTATTGGGTAAAATTTTTAAAAAATCCTTGAAAAAATTCATTGAAGACCATATTACTTTTTTTGTTTTCAAAAACACCATCTTCTCCAAAAAAAATCTGCAAAATTATATTTCTATTTCTAAAAACCAAATCTAAACTAAAATTTTTCTCACAACACACTTCAATGGAATATTTCTCACAACTTAAAGTTCTTCCTTCTATTTCTTTCCCACACTCAAAATACAATATTGTTTTTTTGAGAAAAAAAGAGAGAAATGAAATTGTTTTCCAGAAATTCATGAATTTTCCGGGAAAACTCATGATTTTCTGGGAAAATTCATGATTTATCCCGGTAAACAAACGATTCAATGGGTTATGTGGAAAGCGAACAAAATCATGGAAAACAAACGAAACCACCCCGAAATCATACAAAATCCCCCGAAAAGTAACGATATCCCGGAAAAAATGAAGAAAAAAAATTCAGAGAAAAATTTTAGGAAGAAGGAAATTTTCGGTCAACACTCTCCCATTTGGTCAACCCATGCCATGTCAGTTGCCACATAGGACAGAGGGAGCTGTTAGGTGAACTTTTTCAAAGAAGAGGGAGCTTCGGGGACCTTTTGAAAGGACAGGGGGCGGTAGGTGAAAAGGCGAAAGGTGAGGGAGCTGTTGATGCATTTAGCATATAATCAACACACATATTGTCATGATTACACTTCCAAGAGTACCTTAAATGTAAGTCCAATACAATCCCATCCCCCACGTACAAAGATAATACTCTAAAGCTTAATTGTAAATTGTGATACAAGTTAAAGAGACAATTGCATTTCATTTTGTAATTCACCCAATGCTACACAAAAAAAATATTAAGGCAAACTAACCTGATATATTGACCCTGCAGATTTCACATACGCACGCCAGGCCCATCTCCTTTTTAAACACCTCTTTGATGGCCTCAAGGCTTCGGAAGGAAGTGCAGCTTCCATGTCAAGCAAATTGGTCTTTAGCTTCCTCAAGATAAGTGAAACCTTACCAGTTAATTGCTTTAATGAAGATTGTGGGACAACACATCTGCTTACGAACTGCATTTCAGAATAGCATTTATCAGAATTTCTACCCTTCTGATGGCATTCCAAAGATGGATTAGTAGTTTTAAACTGTTTGCTGGTTTCATTTGCAGTAGTAGTTCCAGTGGGGGAGCTGCCAGTACTATTTCTGTTTCCTTGCGAAAAATCCCGCTGGTCAATGGCATTGAAATTGTCAAACTGAGCATCAGGATTCTTCTTTTCACAATTCAATATTAATGCTGAATCACAAAGGTAAGGAGATATAGATGAAACAAATGATGGAATACCATTCGAGCCAATAAGACCAATACCCTCTACCAATTTTTTGTTGGAATCTTCCGTCAAAAACTTCATAGATATTTCTGCTAAATCATATGGGCATTCACCTTCATTTTGAAACTTGTCCTTTTCTCTAATAAACTCTTTCCGAGTGACATTAGATTTCACATCTACCTTTTTTCTGGAATAAATTCTTTCATCACTTTTCTCATGAGATGATGGAATCAAATTGCACTTGCCATCATCATGCCCTTCAAATTCACCATCACTGGAAGTTCTATGACAGGAATGGCAATGCTGTCTGGAAGGCCAAATGGGCTCTAAGCAATGACAACGGTACATCTTCTCTTCAATGGATCCTCTAGCATTCTTTCCCCCCCTTTTCAATATGTCACCAGTCCGTAATTCAGTAAAGGCACCATATTTTTTCTCCAGAAACAATGAAGCCTTGGTAACAAGGCAGTCAAAAGATGGTGCTCCATCCTTATTAGTGTTTCTTGCTGATTCTGCGTAGCACTCATCTTGAAGCGTGTCATTATTTTGTAGGGTACCTGGAGATCTTAGCTTCAACAAATGCAGGAGGGACTCTTTCAGATCTCTTTCTTTCTTGTCATCCCTCCCCAACCAACCAATAAGAGCTTCAATCTCTGCTTCAGTTTCATATGAAACCCATGGTGAACACATACCAATTTTATCATTGGGAAATAGAAGGAATGGATCGCAAGCTCTAGAACCGTCAAGCCTCAAACTAATATTTATCCCAGATGAAGATGAATGCAAGATTGCTGAACCACTTCCACACAGGTTCCCATGATCTGATAATTTCCTCTGCTGCAACATGAAACTTGCATCAACGACAACCACAGGAAGTCCATCATGTGTGGCAGAAACCCAGTACAAACGGCCTCTAGAATCACTGCCCAGAAACTCCCTCCGAATAGATTGTTTTAAAATCTTAAGTTCTATGCTATTAATCGAACTCTGCAGATGAAAAATATCCTCCTTCATTCTGCTTGACTCACAATGGTTAACCTGTGATTCACTGGTAACAATAGAAGGCACATTTTCAAGAACATGAAAATTCATTTCCGATGAGATAGAAGATTCTGGTTGATCAGAAGGAGGTAGTGGAAAAATTGAAGAATCCCTCCCTATATATTCTTCGCAGTTATGCTGGCCACAAATTTCATCCACATGATCAGTTACTTGAAGCAACTCACTAGATAAAGGCAACTCGCTTGGTTGAGAGGATTTATCATTCTCCTGATCAGGGCCATTCCGAGAACCACACAAATCTTTCACATGATCTTCAGCATTCACAAAATTAACATTTTGGCTGTTGCAGTTGGGTTTTTTCTCATCAGAGAAGTGTTTATCAGAGCCATGTGTCTCCATTCCCTTCTGACTACCAACTATCACTAAAGCTCCATTAGATCCTGCACAGAATTGGCTGGAGTTGTCACAATTAGATGTTTTTCCCACACCTCTACGTTGCTTCATAGTTGCAGGACCAAGCCCATCTTTTGTTTCTCCCTTCCCACCAGAATCCATCTTTGCTGCTTTTGCAGCCAACTCTTCCTTGGATTTGAGGTTTCTCAATTCTACAGATAATGAACGCAATTTCTGTTGCAATTCAGATGTAATTTCTATACACTGCTCAAGGTGCTGATGAACAAAAGGTGAATTAAGAAATTCATCACAAAGAAACTTGAGAAGACAGGTTCGCTGCATTCACAAGAGAGAAAATTTAGATAAGTTTAATTCCAGAGATGTGCTTTATTTTTATTCCAAGATAATTTCCAGTTAAGACTTAAAACATTCAACTATAAATACTTATCACATCTTCACAATAAAATCCAGTATAGATATGAGTGTAGAACAGCAATAAATTAATTCAGATTCTTAAGAAGATTGAGATTTGAGATATGCAGGATTGTACCATTACTACAAATATTAACAATTACTTTCTTAAAACCCTCTGTAAGAGTTTGGTTTGGTATATCTTGCAACACAAATAACATGCAGCTTGCATAATTGAGAGCTACAAGAAATTAAGAAACAGGAGAAAGAATAACTAGCATATGCATTAGAGAAGAAATTATAACAGATCCACAAACCTCATCTACGCCAAAATCCCAATAGTCTTTTTGTTCCAGTGAAATTGCCAGATGCATGAGAGTCTTCAAGTGAGAATGTGTAAATTCTCCCTGATATATTTTACAATGGTTAAGGCCATCAATCTGAGAGCATGATGATGCCTCTTGGACCATAGGCACACCAACACATGTTGGGCAGTACCAGTTCCCCTTTGGAATCCTAGCAAGTGGAGGATTTAAGCAGTAAGTATGGTACTCAGCATCACAAGTATCACATAACAGAACACTGTTGTCATCCCTATCAACACCGCAAACTTTACAGACACCTTCATCCCACGGAGCTTTTGGTATCTCATTAGTTGATGCCAGAATATCATCTAATTCCTTCATTGTTTCAGCACTTAAGTGATCCAATTTAGCATACTGTTCAAATTTCTGAACAAGTGGGACCACCTACATTGAACATGTGCATCAAATATATTTATTGAAAGAAAAAGGGACCTGTTGAACAATGATGTTCATAAAGAAAAATAGAGAGAGACAAAGACAGCGACAGCGACAGAGCACACAAAGGTAAAGTTCAAACTAAGTTATTATTATAATAAATTTTCAAATTTTCTTTTATCAATACTTTTTACACGTTTTCTCTCTTATACCCTCCCCTGTCTACATTGGTGTGGGCTAAAGATAATGACTTCTAAATAAAAAGACTTCAACAAGCCGTCGACATTGAAGCACATTTTGATTGCTCACCTTGATTTGTAATCATCAGACACCACACCACAATAACTATCTCCATAAAATTGTTTGCTTTTTGTTGACATATGTACTGAGTTTCTCTTTCTTAAATTTTCCTTTTCAATTTGGGAATTTCTTTGGCTCGCTTTTAGTAAATGGATGCTTTATCTCAAAACTTCAAAACCTTTCCCTTTCGTTTTGTATAGCATCATCAAGTTCTTTTGCCTGTCTCAAAGACTCAACACTATTGATCCTCTTTTTCTTGGCAAAATAATTATCAGGTTTGATAAGGTTTTTCTTGGCAATATAATTATCAGGTTTGATAAGGTTTTGGCTTTGAATCTTTGATAATTACATAAATGAAAAAGGTCTGCAATTTATCTTGAAAAACAATTTAAAGGAAATAAAGAGAAAGAAACAAAAAATAGAGTTGGTTAAAATATTAATTTAAAGTAACAGCAATTCAGGAAGGTTTATCAGTGTTGGAGGGCATGCTTTTCACCACTGGACCCGAATATATCTTTATTTCGTAGTCTGAGATTTATTGTAAATACACTAAGGCAAGTCGAGGGGGCCATTTGGTCAATAGGAAGATGGGGAGGATAGAAGGCACTTGGGAGGTATGTTAAAGGAACAGAGTATGTATCAGACAAGTTATAGAGAAGTTGAGCATTTAGATAAAATTTAAAGCCAATCAAATGACAATTAAGAGCAAAAAAAAGCAGCAAACAGTAGCTAAGAAAGAGGGTGAATGTAGGAGGTTACTATGTCTTTCTTATGTTCTCTAGACAACAACAAACTAGAATATAGGGGTGTAGAAGCGAATACCTCTTTTTCATATAATAAATTAAAATCTTGTGATAATGTCTCAGCCAATTCAACCACATCAGCCTGGTCTTTAAATGCAGTCCGTACAATGTTCCATAACTGTCAGGCAAAATCAAAAGTGCAGCAGTTTTAGGAGTTGCATAGTTGAGAAAAAACAATAGCAAACCTCAGTACAACAGGATAAAAAATTATGAAAGTAACTAAGAAAATATTAATATATTTCAGTGTTCTTCAGCATAAGGGAAAACCCTCAAATTCAGCTTAAGTTTTTGACAAAAATCTAAACTTTACATAATGAAATTCCACATAACTCCCCACAGGCCTGCAGACTCAAAGAAAAGAAGAAAACCAGCTACATGCATCATTTTGTACTTGAAATAGAACCCTTAGCATCTACTAGAAATGTTTAACCAGTTAATTTTAAGAGCCTGCTAGAATAAAGATTATGTGTCACTAGAATCACCCATGACTTAGGGAACCTATTTATCACTAGAATGCACAATAATTAAGCCGATAATACAAATAAAGATTATGTGTCACTAGAATCACCCATGACTTAGGAAACCTATTATTTAAAAATAAAAACACGTCTCTTGAAGGGAACCAGGCCAGCTATAACCCAAACAAAAGCATAGATAACCAGGTTATGATGCATTTCTGAAACATCATTCCATTATAATTCACTCAGTAATTCATGTATCATTGCAATATGGCAGCATCTCAGCAATTAAATAATATAATTTCATTTGGGAAAAGTATTCAACACCATTTTATCATGAAACAAACCTCTTGAATATCTTCAAGAAAAGATTCGAGTGATCCACCGTAAGCTCCAACAGCCAATCTCATATCGATCGTCCTAAAATCTAGAGGACGAGAAACCATAGCCGGTGATCCAAGAAGACCCTCATCAACATGGTCAGAAGAAGTCATAAGATTTCGTCCCAACAAGGTACAGAAAACTTTTGCATCATCACCAGCTACAACTTGACGCAATACTATACGACATTGTTTCATCATAACTTCAGAAACATTAACACTGATCTTTCTTTTGTTTTTCTTCTCAGATCTCTTAAAGAATCCATCCTTCTGTAAATCTTCTAGCACCGAAAGAACAGCTTTCTGTAATCAATCAATATTCGATCAGAATCATTCCAACAAATGAATGAATATTTAACTAGAGAATAAAAAGCCATACCGCAAAGCAAAATCTTCTATTATCAAGTTAGCAAAATGAATGCAACATAGAAGAGTTATGAGTGTAAGGAAATTATCTTTTTCAGAAATCCTGTAAGAACACATTAAACTGAATGGATAATAGTACTAATTGTCAAAACAATAACTATCACCCTATCCACACCTATGGCTTGGTGGTAAAGGCATCTCTCCAAACCATCAAGTTTCTTAGAAACATGATACTGCACCCTCAATTAAAAACAAGAATGATCCAAAAGAATAGCTTTAACTTCAAACTTTGAATTTCAAAATTGTTCTAGAGACCATTGGTATATGAATAAGCATGCAAGTAAAAACATGTTCAGAATTCTGATGTACATGCAACCATAGTTGTTAAAGGCGCAACTCGCAAGAGGGCCAGGCTCGGCCGAAGTCGAGGCACGCGCCTGAGGTACACTAGGCGCAAAATTTGAAAAAAATATTTTGCTTGAAAAGTGAAGTTAAATGCAATAACTTACCAAAAAAGAACTAAGATAATTGTTAGAGGTACATATATATGTAAAATTTACATAATGCACAAGGAATATCTAGCCTTGAATTAACCTAACCTTGATAGGAAATGAATTAGGAATATCTAGACTTAATATTTTTATTAAAATCTTAAAAGTAGATGGAAACCACGCCAAGTAAGATAAAATCCTTAAAAAGAATAGTTAGAGGAATAGATATTAATAATTTATATATTTGCATTAGGAATATCTAGCTTAATCTTAATAAGAACCGAATTAGGAATATTTAGCCTTGAATTAATATTGTAACTCCAAAAGATGTAAAAAACATGTTAATATAAACCCTTGAAAACAAGCTTAAAGGCGCACCCTTGAGGTGCACAAAGGCGTGCCTCAAGGACACCACCTTGCCTGTTAAATGGCGAGGCGCCAAGGGCTAAAACAACTATAGGAATAGTTAGTACCTACCCTATTTATAAGTCTATAAAGGTTTAAATTCTAGAAGTTCACCCTTAACTGTAAAAAGTTGACTGGATTATGAAATCAAAAGAACCACCGCATGTTGGAGCTAATGACTAATGAAGGTGCTTTTAGACCACTTGCGGATTTGATCTACAAATTTGACTGTTTGATTGAAACCCTTCATCTTCTCTACACACAAGTGTATGGTATGGATCATACAGATAGTGTTGTGTAATGTGTAATATGTATCAATCTAATACAAAATTAATTGGCTTGTGTTGTCGCTTAATTAACACTTCATATATATTACTCGATAATACCTTTTTATTGTGATGTGAGATTTTAACATATCCATCACTCACCAGATGCAACATAAGAATTATGGTCGATGTCAAGAATAAGAACTTAGCACTTCCATACATGTTTTTCATCATCACTGCAAAAATTCTTCATTTAAGAGCTGTACGAAGATTTCGATAAGGAGATGAGTCATTCTAAAGAATCTATTAATGCTTTCAATAATTCAAAACTTTCTGCCACATGAGCGGTATTTTCAACGCCGTCCTTCCATGAAAAATTTGTTTTCAAAGTACAAATAAATAAATCAATCACGAAAACCATCTAAGAATCATGAAAAACAGGAAATTACAAAAGTATAGGGGATGTTTGAGGCTCAATTAAGCATTTAAATTAATATTTTAAGTGCTTATTAGTTTTGGGTTAGTTTGATAACCTTACTTAAGTCTTTCAACAAGTAGAAAAATCATTGAATTTAATAAGTACAATATTTTACTTAAATTTTTGAGTTATCACTACTAGCTTTAAATTCCTGGATTTTTACCACGTTCAGCAAACAATATCATCACTTAATGCTTTCATTATCTATCAAATTCAGCAATCAAACCTCAGCACTCAATTTTTTCAGATTTAACAAACACCGCAATAAAAAAGAAGAGTTTCCAAAAGCACAAAAAAACAATAATAGAGATATAGAGAGCAGTGCTTTAACAAAAGTACTTTGGAAGTACCATGAAACAAATCTATCAGCACATTGCCTGTTTGCGAATTGTGACAAACATACTTTCAAGTTATAATGTCAGTTATGAAGTTAGGTTTTACGATCAAAACAACTTTTAGGCGAAGTTTTCCACGACGAAACAATATCAACACCTCCACTGCAATACTGGTTTTTCCTATGCAAGTAAACAGATTCAGGTATCTCTAGAACTAAGTCAAACATCTATTGCTACATAAATCTTCAAAACCTATTAAGCAAATCCAGCTACACCAGTTACATTGATAATCGATGCTATTGATTTTCAAAAGAATTGACAAGTTCGAGTACTCTTCACCTGTACTGCTTATTTAAACAATATTATCCATTTTCCTGCACATACTAGCTTTTGCAGAACTTGCAATGAAGCCTTTTTACCAGACTACAAATCTGAACATTATCTTTCACTCGTAGCATTCTTGCATCAACATTTCAGACTATTTCCGACTCTTAAATTGAAATTCATAGCACATACTTAGGCTAATGTGGGTATCAGCAAGGAGCCAAGGATCATTTATTTATTCACGGAATCCTATCTTCTAGTTCTAATATTTCGCTTCCGCAACTTCTCTCCGTAAATGGAAGTTCTAGCAAACATATTTACAAATATCCTTACACCTCAAGACTATAGAGCTAATAAATGTATTTGTATCATGGGCAAAACAACAGGCCTCGGGCTTGCTCAGGCAAGTTTAAGTAGATAGTAACAAAAAACATATCTAAAGCTTCTAACCAGCACAAAACATCACAAGGAAAACATGGGTTGAATGGCATGTAGTAAGAAAACAATGACTGGTCCGACAGGTTATAAGAAAATACATATAGTTCAGACTTGATTTTTTGCGCTATTTAAATGGCATAATTAAGAGAAGTTTGTCTGTAGCACCTTGGTAGGGCCTGAAGCATTACCCTTGTAGACACCCTTACTGATTGAATGCACCAATCTTTCCTTTGCCAATTCTGGCGGGTCTTTCATCAATGCATCATTAACACATTTTCTGATTCTAGTTCCAACATTGGTGGGCAGCTTTTTAACAGGTTCCAGCACCTTTGCCCACTCTGGGATGATACCAGCATTCACACAATTGTTTTCACTAGAACAACTTGGATCACTCACTTCCTCCTCTATGGTAAGAACATCTTTTTCTATACCCAAGGAGCCATAGATCTGCTTTGTAGCCTCTGCAAGCAACTGAATCAAGGAAAAACACGAAGAAAAAGCTCACACATGTCATTGGAATTTTGCTATAACTTTCCTCACAGCTAAAAGGAAATTACAAACACATTAAGGCATGCAAGGAGAGTGTAAGTGCATCAGTGACCTACATAAGGCGCCAAATCCAATTATATTTGGCTTATGCAGTTAGTCAATAAAGCATTCTAATAAAGCATGACAGAGATTGATAACCTAGCTAATGAATTAACAAAAACACAATACAAGAGCTAAACTTCAACTTACAAGTGCATCTGCCTCCATGCCTGCAACACCTGCAAGTGAGCCACAAAGTACCCCACCATCGCCATGTAAGCAACAAAACACCTTAACACTTTCACGAGCAATACTCTCAGCAGAGTCGAGGTTACCATCCAAAGATAAGACAGCCAAAATGAACCTTCGAGCTAATTCTGGCCAAGTAAGTTCATTAATTGGGAGAGTAGTTAGCCTACTTCGTCTTGCTGCAGTAGAGCTGTCAACGTCTTTCCTTCTTCCCCTTTTTGATTTCAGTTCTCCAGAATCAAAAGATGGATCTACAATTGCAGCAACCTTTAATTGCAGCTCGCCTATTAGCACAGAAAGCAGTGAATTGTGTACCTTTGTAAGGGCTTCACCAGAGCATTTGCAGTGAGTGACAGAAGAACTAATATTGGCTATATCATTCATAGCTTTGTTTTCCATGTTCATCAAGACATGTGATCTATCTCCATTATTCTTGTAAGATTCTTGGCATGAAGGTCGTACAGATCCGCTCATTCTATCAGCTTTATCAAATCCTATCACCTGATTTCCATAAAACTTGTCCTTGAAATCCTCTGATAAACTTGCAACATCAAACCATGAACTAATTAGTTCATCTTCAAGTCTCCCTAACAGAAAAGGCTCATCCAAACCCAACAGACTACGAAATCGCGATAGCAACTCCCATACCTGCATAGCCAGACCCAAAAAGTAAGAGGCCAAATGAACTCAGCACAGCAGTAAGTTCATAACCAGAGAGTAAAATGAATATTTCGATAGGATAAAATATAAATATAGATATACCTGGTATACATCACCAACCAGAAACGGAGGAAGCTTGGAGCACAAAACCCTCCCTAGAGGAGGATCACAATCATCTGTTTCGCAGTTGGCTTGTCCCAACCTGGCTCTTTTAGATTTTTGTGAATCATCCAAGTCTTTTTCTATTTTCCTTTTTACAGCCAAGGATCGATTTCCAACTGTTAGAGATAAAGAAAAATCATTTCTGCTAATCAAAGGTTCATATTTTGAGCAGGCATCAAGACCAGGAAGCTGCTCAATAATCTCTTGAACAAAATGTGCATCTAACCCAAATCTATCTTGATCAAACCATTTTGACAGAGTTGCAGTCAGACTATCAGCCTCACCCTGATATTCTAATGGTATGTCAAGAGAGCTGGGACTGCAAAATTTAAATGCTAGAGACGAGCTATCCATGATTCTTTTATCCTTGGAATCCGAGGGTAGATACCCGATGTCATCGTGATTATGTTTGCAGTATAGCTTAAGGTGACCTTTCTGAGCACATATTTTAGAGTATGCCCCAATTAATTTCTGACACACCATTGTCCATGCTATAAATGGTGAACGTTCTTCAGCTGACATCTCCCCAATCTCATCTTCAAACCCTAAATCACAACCTGAAAGGGTTTGAGAACTGCCCGGAAAATCTAATACCCCATTCAATGTTTGAACATCATTATTTTCATTTAAACTAAGCTTAATACACGACAAAATATCGCTTTCTGTTGGCGGAGAAACATCAGCAAGAATCGTCTCAACATTGAAGTCATTGCCACAATCTGTATCATAGCAAATTGTATTAGAATAGCTATTCATGTTTTGACCAGTGTCAAGCGTAGAGTTTTTTCGATAGAGAACAGTTGAGCCATCAGGGATCGGCAATGCTGAGCATGAAAACCTCCTGACTTTAAAGACAGGTCCAGAATCACCACCATCCAACACGTCGCATATAAAAAGAGAACCTGTAACTTTGTCATGCCAGCAAGATTTATAACCTACAGGCCAGATCAGCTGACGATCATGATATGAGGGCCTCACATCAATCTTTCCCAAAGAAATAACATAGAAATCTTCAAACTGTACAGGAAGTCCATCCTGAAATATAAAACAGTGGAGTCCACAAAACATTAGAAATCAAGGAGCATACAACATCGAAATAAAGACATGCCAAATTCTCTCGACGTAACATGAGAATAGGAATACCTAAACTAAATCAAATATAAGCAAATTAACAGTATAAAAAAGAAGCTTACATCTGATGCTGGAGACTTAACATTATCATCTTCTACCACAACATCTGTGAGTTTACCAGAATTAGCACCACCTATTTCTGCACTCTGACAATTAACCATGGGCCCCTTGTGACACCCATTCAGAACAGATTGTTTCTGTTCAGCAAAACCATTGGCAAGTGATAATCTTTTTGCCTTTTTCTTTTTAGGTACATGGAACAGTTCTTGAATGGAAAGAGATCCATCACTCTTGGCATCAGCATCCATTGAATTGCAATTGGATGGCAACCCAAGATAGCAAGCAACCTCAGACATTGAACCAAATGTCTTCCCGTCAGGAGAACAGTAAACAGCATACAATTCAAAACTGTCTGGGCAATGTTTTAATTCCACATGCCAACCTTCTTCCAATACACCATGCCTTTCAGATACAAAGTTCCTAAGACCATGCAGAAGAACCTCATTTGGACTTCGAGATGGTAACATGATGCCTCTATTATTACTATTTCTAAGCTTTCCTATAGGTATATCTAAATCTATTTCCTCTAAACTCCTATCCACAATTTGTGTGCGATGTAATACATCACCAAAACCCACTCTAAAAGTCTTCAACATAAGTCCAGAACCTTTTGTAAAGCCAAGACATTCTAATTCATTTCCCTCATTAAAATTGTTTGAACACGTCACTGGAGCTCCAAATTCGCTTCTACTGGAAGAATAATCACTTATGTCACGCTTCCTAAAAAAATATGCAACAATTAGAAATTCAATGCATATTAATAAATAAATGATAGAAACTCAAGAATGAGTAAGTACAAAAAAAGGAACGGTAGCATAAGCAATACCTAGATTCTCATAAACATGAATCACATAACTGCCTTAGTATTGAAGAAAACGGTCCACAAAATAGCCAAAGCAACTAGCAAGTCCAGGAAGAGCTAAACGTTACATACAATTTCCTTTTTCCAAGAGCAAGAAATTAATACAATTATAGGAAAGCACAAGAGCATTATACTCCAGATATATAAAAGAAAGCTTTCTAAGTTATGTTGCGTGTCAACTCTCTAGCCAGTTTCTTATAGTTGCTGCATGCAAATATTTCCATGCCTAAAACCAATATCCAAGTGCATGAAAGAGACATGAAAACCATCAGGAAATTATGCTCATACATCTTAACGCTCCCCACAGAGGCAAGTCAAACAATCAATGGCACACAGGATGAAGCATATTAACAATTAATAATTACATAACAGCCAATTATATTCAGGGACACACGAAAAAAATGCCATGGCACACTTCAAACCAACCTAAACAAACAGAGACAATTATGAATATGATGCAGGAAAATACAAGGGAATCAACATTCCATACTACTTATATGGAAACAACAGTCATTAACATGCTGCATACACACACAATAAACTCCAGGATGATCAGTAGAAGATTCACAATTAAGAGTACACCTTTAGCGTAACTAAAAGTACATGTGACAAACCATTCCAACACATAAAAACTGCTAAGACAAATGCATCGCAGAAACTATCACAACAGTTCATATTCAGTTTTTGCACTACAAAAGGACATCTCATCGCCAATACACACATGTTATCTCCTTATAAGAACTTCAGATCAATCAGAAAATCAGTGTTGAGTTGAGGTTGTTTATCCATTTTCCTTTTTATCACCAAGTATACTAATAACAAATCAAACTCCAGCACAACCAATCCAAGAAAAAATATAGCCACTAAGTAGAAGTGAAACGAGAGCTGTAACAGAAAACAAACAGCTAAACACTTATAAACACAATGAAGAAATAAAAGGAACAGTAAAGATCAAACTATTTTCGTTCTTGAAATTCAAAATTTCATCCAAACAAAAGTACCTCAAATTAAACCGCTCCTCAGAGCTGTCGCCATCGCAGTCACTTGGAGGTGAAGCATTGATATCCAAAATCCGCTTACTCTTAACACCTAAAGGCCACCGTTTACTCTTAACACCACCAGTAATACAGTCTTCACATATCCAATCCACCAAGCTATCCACTAGCGCCCCATGCATTCCGGCACAGGCAACATGGAACCCCCGCTCACACCCATCGCAAACAACAACCTGGCCACCCAACTCCGGCTTCTCGCAAGTCGCGCAAGTCGGACGATTCTCCCCCTTTGGCAATCCGGCCGCGACTCCAGACGCAGGGTCCTGATTTTCATGAAAAGAACGGACAACAAAGAAAGAATCAAGCTCTAACGGGTCAGGGTCGGGTGGAAAGGGATCGGATTCGGGTTCGGGCAGGGCGGCTGAAGGAGGAGAATAGTAAGAAGGTATCTCATTGAGATCGATGGCGAGAGGAGAACGATTGTTGATGTCGATTGAATCGGAAGCTTCCATTATCAAAGATTTAACAACATTTGCGGCTCTTGGGTATTGAGTTTGAATGGGTATATCAAAGGGAAGGGTTTCTGGAGTTACGATTTTTAATTTCTGAAATCGGTACGTTTCGGGTTTGGTTAAGAAACAGTAGAAGAGATGGATTTTTTGGATTATGCGAAGGAAACTCGCCTTTTGGAGACGACACGTGAGCAGTGTGATTGTATAATTAACTTTATTAGTGTGACTGGTTATTCTGAAACGGTTATGTTGATTCGTATGATCTTCGCTGGATTTTGTCAAGTACGAGTACCGCCTTTTACAGGAAAGGTCAAATGCATGCAATTCTTTTCCTTCTTTTTCCCTCATTTATTTCTAAACAATTATACTCCATTATTAAGCATTTATTATTTAATTTATTTAAACTATTTCTTCTTTAAACAAGTAGCAGAGTACCTTGTCAATTTTGGAGATTTGCCAGTGTTTCAAAGCTTGATCAAGCAGTACCTTTTCAATTTTGAAGATTTACCAGTGTTTTAAAGGAGGTCAACGCGATCGTCCAAGCGGGGTTCTTTTGAAACACCGTTACAATTTTTTATTATCGGATGGTATTAGGTGATTCAAGGAGATCAAAATGTAAAGTATTGTCAAAGTTTAGAAAATTGTTGAAAAATCCCATAAAAATGTTATCAAAACTCAGAAAAATGTTATTACGTGGATTTTTATTTTTATTGTATAAAAATTTATGTGTTAGTTTAATTTATCTTTCTAATTCATTCGTAAATATTAAAAAATAATAATTCATCTAAAACCACCTAGGCTACGCCTACGCCTAGGTTCAGATTGATCCCCACCTAGGTTCTCGGAGACTCCAACTGCCAACTAGAGCCTAGCGCCTTTTAAAACGCTAAGGTAGCCTCTATGTTTTTGCAATTGATTTTTTATTAATTGTTGTCGTAATTGTTGTCACCAAAAATTTCATTTACAAACTTTTAATAAGTAATAACATGACAGTAGATTTTGACTCTTTATACTAGTTAATTATACACTATTATTGTTGTTTTCTAGAACTTTTCGGGGCAACAGCATAGAAAAGTTTGAAAATATAATTTTTCGGAAAAGCAGCTTAAAAAACAATTCCAAACTGATCGTAGCATTAATTTTGTATAGTTATGAACGTATTGTGTAATATCATTAGTTAGAACTATTGATTCTAACATATTTTATGTGCCAATCCAAAACAAATTTGTATATTTTAGGTATGAATATATTTTAAGTTTTAATGGTACAAACTGTACACAAAAAAAACAATTAAGCACCTTCTTTTATAAAATTTAGGAATGCAAGTTTGGTAAAGCAAAAGGGGGACATAAAAATTTAACACTGATGTCTACAGACTATCTACCAGAGCGTCGTGTAACACATAAGAACATAATGCATCAAGGGGAATTTGGTCAATGCTCAGACGAAGTTTCTCTAATTATAGAGCTATGAGCTTTACTATTGGTAAATGAACAGTTAGAATTATAATATTAAAATCAAGTTTGGATGTGCTTAATCTGTATAAAACTTTGATAAGTTTGTAGCAAGATCTCGATAATTTCAGGATTCTATCAAGTATGACGAGATCTTCCCAATAAAACACACCAACTCAACTTTTGGAAAAAATGAGAGCAAAAAAAGAAAAATGTATGCTGAAAAATTTACCAATGAAGTGAGTTGTTAATGTGACGTGTCAGGGAGAGGGTGTGTAATAAAGTGAAATGTTAAGTAAACTTGCCACTAAATTTTTTTTGGTGCAGGTTGTAAAGTTGAATTGGTTTAAAATATAGGGATATTTATTTGGTTTAAATATTTTTTCATTAAATTTCTCGCTATTTTAAGGCTATATTAACACTATCTTCTTCTTTGTAAGAGTAACTCTAACCCCAAGTTAAATGTGAGGTTGGAGGAGAATTGACGTTCCAACGGAACGTCAATTCTAAGCAGTGCTGCTACAGTAGTACACCATTACTGTAGCAACACCATTATTTGGTGTTGCACCATTTTATTTTTTTTCTTTTTTTTTAGTTTTATTTTATTTATTTAACTGATTATTGTTTTATTTTGTAATTGTTTTGTATTAATAATTTTTTTAAATTTTATAATATTGTAAAATGGTTTATTAATAATTTTTTTAAATTTTATAATATTGTAAAATGGTTTATAGAAATTAATATGTAAATATTTATATTTTAATTTGTAAGTGGTTACGTTAATTTATATATATATATGTATGTAGGTATAATGGAATTTAATAATAATAAAAGTTAGGTAGAAAGTAATAAAATAATAATATTTTAGTTTGGCGTAAAAATTTGGAGTGAATGTTTGGAGATGTGTACACTGTAGCAACATCAAATTATGGAGGAAAATAGGATTTGGTGTGAAAAAAATGGGGATGGGTTGGAGATGCTCTAAAGGTGCTTCCCTTTGGGAACGCCATTTCCACCCTCCTTTTTGCGGTATTTTCTTTATTAATATATCAACATGGCTTACATTTTTATGTTTTATTAGATTTCTAGCAAGCAATAATCTCGCCCATAAGACAATGTACTGATATCTTTCATAATATGTATGTACTTACTTAAACTCTTTTATTAATGGTGTGTATAGGTGCTTATTCTTATGTGAGTGATGACACACTCATGAAATGGTTATGTTATCATTCACTGACCAGAGAAGTAACGCATAGCGGAAGACATACACACGTATATCATGCATGAGACTTAATTGAGATTGGTGATATGCCGAGGGTTTTACATTGTATGATTGAGATTGGAAAACATACACACACATCATGCAAGAATGCTTGTCATGATGTGCATTGACACTAGACTCAAGATTTAATATACGTAGAAATCAAGTGATACTTAACTGGTATATTGGGGATAAAAGATTAAGATATCTAAGATCTATATTCTTAATTAAGTTATTGTATATTTGATATGGAAGAATAACTTGGACTGTATTTTGGGAGGTTGAACTTGTGTGTTTTGTCTATGTATATAATTATTCTGTATTGCAATATTTTATTTATCAAGATTTTGACAGTATCACCACCAAAATCTTATCAACATAATAAGATCTTCTAAGCCAGTTTACTAGAAAAACTATTACTCTTTAAACTTACTCACCATGAAATACGATTTTTGATCTTACCCATATAACAAATCGATCTCAGTGTACTTGCTAGATGGTACATTTTGACACCATCACTCAATCAAGAGGTACCTCGAAATTGCGAAAATTCTTCTATTTATATATAGCCGAAGAAAAGCAATGATGACAAGTGTATTCCAATAGGAAAATTATATTAGACGAAATTTCTTAATATTATTTCCGATTCCAAGGTCATCATATTTTCTATATAGATTGGACGATTAGCTGCAAGTTATTCCTTCACACGGATGATTGCACCAAACTGGTCATACGTATTTGGATTCAATGTTTTCATAATACAAGTCCAAAAAGGACTTTAATTGGAAATTCAACATTATTTTTTAGATTTCCACGTTTGATTAAGATTTTCAAAACATTTTTTATTTATTTTAAAATTAAAAAGTTATTAGTAATACTAAATAACAATAACATAAATGTAAAACGAAGTCTGACTTATTTGAAAATGCTTTAAGATCAAATGATTGATTCACATATACAAGAAATTATAAAAATTATGCATTAATAAATGGGAGACATCTAACGCATCACGTTCAAATTCAATTGAAGTGTGAAACAGGTATCTACTTATCAATATCATAGCTGTGATATATTACAATGTAAAACAATGCTTATCCCACCAATATACTTTAGAATGTAACTTTTGTCACCACAAGTGGTACTTAGTAATGTATACCATATGAGTTTGGTAAACTATTTTCTTCCCTACATGGAATATAATTTCTGATATTTGATTTTGAATTGACAATAAGTTTTTTTTACTTTAATAGCATTGAATGATATGTCTACAATTAGATTTTAGTTACTATACTTGTGTCTGAAGGAAAACGTAAATCGAAAACGAATTCGGTAAATACCTTTTCCGTTGCCCAAGATCGAAGAACGCCGCTTGAATGCCGAATCGGATCCATCTCACAATTTGTCGGAGTATAAATGTGTATCCACAACTTCTGCAGTGACGAAGATCGATTTGCGATGTTTTCGTCGTGAGACGAAAACCCGGGAGAGAGAATTGATTAGAAAGTGAATGTATAATTGATTTTGAACTCAATGAAAATGAATTCCTCATGCCTTTTCAACGTGCATGTGTGTATATATAATGGAAATGGTTAACTGCAATTAAATCCTTAAACTTTTGATTATTTGCAATTAATTCTTTAAGTTCTATAACTTTTCAATTTAGTCCACATAACTAAATTGGATCGGATCTTTTGACCCGATTGACCCGCTCACGGGCGGATCGGGTATTTCCAACATCTCCCACTCGCACTTGACGGGTCACATTCCTTACAAGGTTATCAAATCTTATGTATGCTGCAAAGTCGTGCGACCGGCATACTATCAGGAACGCTTTGTCTTGCACTTGTTAGGGTTTGTCAAGACTATCCTGAATGGTACTTAACCAAATACATTAACAACTAGAATTCAGAAAACATCTTGTACCCGTTAGGGTCTGTCAAGACTGTTCTGAATGGTACTCAACCATATAAGTTAATATATAGTATATTATATAATATCACATTGATATATAGCATGTATGCTTTACCCTAGATTGGTCGACAATCACCAACTTCCACATCATTTGGATCTTAGAAGCCTTAATCCATCGTTCACTATCTTACAACCAATGTAACGATAGGCTAGCCGGTGAACTGACAGAACTATAGTGAATGTTCATTTGGCCAATTCTTCCTTTCGAGCTATTAATTCCATATAAAACTAGTTCGTTCCACTAACCAATCTCTCCCAGATCGAATCTTATCATGATCTCTTGGTGATTGATCAAATCTCTCTTACTAGTTCTTATTTCTCAAGATGACTCAATAGTATTGAGGGTAAGGTCAAACAACTCTTTAGTTTTATGGATTGAGTCTCACATTAGAGAAGTTAAGATCCTTGTACATCGTACAAACTTCCCATCTCATGGTCGCTAAGCATACATTGTCTCAATGACTGATGTGCCATGGTGTTCTTTCCTTTCTACCCTTATAAAGGAGCGCATGCCTTATCACATCAACTAACACCATATAAAGGTTTCAGTTACAATGCACCCTAGCATTTAACCTTGTTCGATTATATGAACT
>CATIWQ010364469.1:0-49889 GCA_949673415.1 Euphorbia schlechtendalii
TTTTTATTTAAATTAACAACTTTAAATCGCCGATGTTTTAATTAGGCCACACGGGCCTCACCAAAATCAAATCGAGCATACGTGATATATCCCCTGTGCTAACTTTTGTGGATGCAGGTTAGATGTATGTTTAGGATTTATTTTCCTTCGGGTATTGTACATATTTTACAGAAAATGTAATTAATAAGGTAGTGGGTGGTTGCATCCCCCGATTTTTGAAGCCTTGTAATTTTCATTTTTCTGCATTTACTTTCCACATTTACTTACGGTTTCGCAATACGTGAATCCTGCATTTGACTCCAAAAATGACATAAGTGCGAATATGCACAATTAAAAGAAAACGGTTTTCTGTAGATGTAATTTAATGTGATCCAATAAGAAATAAGCAACTTATCCCGGACTCGAATCTATGTGTCTTGGTGGGCCGTCCCCCGGGCGTTAAGCCTTACAGGACTCTAATTCCTAGAAAGAGCTAATCCAGGTGGCGACTCCACACTGAGAGACGGCGGATTCGGGTTCGAACCGATCTAAAACATTTTCGCCTTTTTGTCTTTCAAAACCTTCTTTTTTCCCGGGTCCCAGACCCGGTGCTTTTTTCTTCTTCCTTCGTTTTTCAAAACGCGCCGGTGGACCGTGCCTATGAACCTCCGCGCGCTCTCGGCCCACCGCTCCGTGTCGCCCGCTCACAGCAACATCACAAATGCCTCCTAAAATGATGGAGTGATTTTCGGGACATCCTTGAATTTTCATTAAACTCATTTATTCATCATGTTTTAATTTTTGATTGAAGGGGGCAAAAATTTTTACTTCTCATAAACTCAATCAAATAATTAGAATATTCATCATAAAAATAATCAACATTTCACTCTTCTCTAATTTATCACAGGAAACAAGTCAACATCCTACTGAGGAAATTCAAAATTCAACCGAAGAAGGAAATGATTATCTCGAAGACTGAAGAAAGAAACAATCTACAAAGAAAGAAATGGTCGAATATCCCTCCATTGGGTTGCCTTTAAAACAGATTCAGGAACCCATCTTCGGTAACTCCAACAACTCAAAAGGGGCACACGATGATCGCAGCCGAAGAAGGAAATAGTTACATACTATTGAAGCGATGCCATAGAAAGAAACAGTCGACCCTCTCGCAAGGGGTATCAAACACCAAGGGATTCCAAAGAAAGAAATGGGCAATCCTGTGAGGACATGGTGCCAGAAAGGAAGGCCCACATCATCACCGATCAGGATAAAGAAATCACCTGTTGCACCATACAGGTATATTCTCAATCCCTCCACTCCGTTTCATGTGATCATATTACTTATACAACTAGTATTGATCAGACGAGGGTCAGCTGTGAGCATGGAATTTTGTACCAGCTCAAGCGTTCAATGATGATGGTTTTTCAGGATTCTTATCTTTGTATCACACAATTTTCGATAATCTGAAGATCTCTGAAGGGGAATGTTCCTCGTCACCAACTTATGTTAAGGATTAATTTTTTAAAATTAAATCAACAAAATAAATAAAAAATATAGATAAAAATTTTGGAGAAGCCCAACGTGACTAGGCTCGTCGGATGGGCGAGTCCAACAAGTAGGCTCACTATTGGCTCACTAGAAATTCTACAAGCCAAGCTAGCTCCCTGGAATTTCCAGCGAGCCGGTATTCCCCTATATATACTGGGTCCTTTTTGGATTGAAGGGGGCCCAAAAATTTTAGAAAAAGTTGATTTTCTCAAGAAGAACAACATGAAAAATTACAAAAATATTTTGTTTCAAAATTATTTGAATACATTCGGATCCAAAACATGTTTGGATTCCGAACCTTAATCATTTTTCTTCTATTTCTTTCTCCACAAAAATCCTCAAATATTCTCGGACCTAAAACAAATTTAGAGCCCGGGTCTTATTATTTTTAGGATAAATAAACATATGTTTTGCATACTAAACCACAAGTAAAAAAAATGAGAAATGCTCCTGGGGATCAAACGGATACGCCGAAGTGGTTCACACCAAAAGAGTAAGCCTTTGAGTTCCTAGAGTTGCTTCATCTCATGCTTCCTATGTTATTTTACATGTTAACCTAGAAATATTCTTGCTTTCTTTTATTATGTAAATATCAATTTAATATTTCTTCTTCTTATTTTCTATTTTTTTTAATTTATGAAGATTCATGTTAGATTACCCCAATGAAGGGATTCCTCGATAACAGACCTCACATTTTTTCCATGCAGTCATTTTCACTAATAAAAATGGCTAATATATTTGTAAATAAAATGAATCATTTTATTTTTAAACAAGAATTTTCAATCGTCGATATTTTAATTAGGCCACATGGCCCCGCTAAAATCTAATCGAACATACGTGCAAATATTGTGTTATATCTTGTACTAACCTTTGTGGGTCCTGGTAGATTAGGATTAGATGTATGCCTAGGATTTTACTTTCATTCGGGTATCGCAATTTCAATTTTTTTGAGGAAATGTAATTAATAGATTAGGCGGGCGGTTGCATCCCTTGTGGTTTTGTAATTTTAATCTTTACTTTTTAGCATTTATTTATCACTTTATATATGGATTTAGTGCTTTTCGCATGCACGTTAAAGCATACATTCTAAACTTGAAAACGATATAAGTGCGAATATGTACAATTAAGAAACGTGGTTTTCTATAGATGTAATATAAAGTGATCCAATAAGAAATAAGTAACTTATCCCGAACCCGAATCTCTATGTCTCAGTGGGCCGTCCCCCGGACGTTAAGCCTCACATGACTTTAAATTCTGGAAGAGCTAATCCAAGTAGTGACTCTACACTAAGAGATGATGGATTTGGGTTTGACCAATCTAAAAATGTTTCCTACTTTCTCTTTTAAACCTTCCTAGTCCTCGACCTGGTATATTTTATTTTCAACTCTTCTCATCTAAGCGCGCTCTTGGCCCATCGCATTCCGTGTCGTCCGCTCACACCTGTAATCAGTCTTATCATCATGATCACTACGGTATGAATAAGTATGACCCAAAGTATAGCAACTCCTATATAAGGTAACAAGTATCTCAGGTCTAAGGATACTTGTACTGCTATTGCAATAAGACATGACATTAACACTTGAATATAGTTCTTTTTGAGTGTTTGTCTTATAGCGGTCTCCAATGTATTACCTGAATACATTCATGTGTTAACTCAAGGTACCACCTTCAACTCATGAGATCGGCTGTTTAGATCTAATCCATGGAGTAAGCCTACACATGCTTGTCTGTCTACTTCATTGATGTCTAATCTCAATGTAACTATGACTAGGAATATTTAGTCTATTCATAGTAACACGTGTGTGCAGTTCTCACACCACATAGCTCCTCCCACTATGTCCTTGCACTTTCATGCTATGAAGTAATCACGGACTTTGTCTTTTCAATGTGCATATATAATAACACATATATATGATACCAGCGAGATACATAATTTTAAAAAAAATACTGTTAAATAACAAAGATAAGTTAATTAATATTAATGATAATCTGAAACTGTTTGTACATTATAACTAATTAAGATATATCATCCTAATTGCCTCTGGGGCATACATCATGTCTAACAGAGATGTCCCCGAGGAAATATACCAATGACTCCAAAAGGAGTAAAGGCAGGGAAAAAGATGGCAGAGCCATTATGTTGAAGGCTAATTCATTAGACGAATCCTCCAACAGTGATTCGGATGAGCCAATGGCCCTTCTTACGAGGCAATTCAAGTACTTCATGAAGAAGGATGTGAAGTTCAACAATAAGAAATTTCTTGCTAAACACAAGTCAACTCAACACCGGCGTGGAGCTAAGGAAGGACCCAAGAAGGTGCACAAAAAAGACATCAAGTGCTTTGGCTGTGGTTAAAAAGGCCATATTCAATCATCCTATCCAAAGATAAAGAAGGATATATATAAGAAGAGGTTCGCAAAGAAGAATGAGGCACTTGTTGTCACCTGGAGTGATTATGAAGAATTTTCAGCCTCAAATGAAGAAGCTACCGACTTCGCCAACCTCTACTTAATGGCAATTGAGAATGGAAGGGGTGAGAGCTCAATTTTTTGCTTCTAAGAGAAATCAATCCGTTATTGACTCTGAAGTTGAGCACAAAAAGGGGAAGAACTCACAAGCTAAGGTACATCCTGAAATCCCTTTATCCATTGTTTGAACCCAAGAATTTTGAAGATGCATAAGGAGATGATTATTGGATGATTTCCATGCAAGAGGAGCTGGATAAGTTCAAGTGCAATGATGTTTGGGATCTAGTTCAAAAACCTAAAGGGAAATCAATCATCAGCACCAAATGGGCTTTCAAGAACAAGCTTGATGAAGATGGTGTTGTTGTCAGGAAAAGGCCATGCTTATTGCTCAAGGATATAATCAGCAAGAATGCATAGATTATGATGAGACTTATGCTCTTGTAGCTCGACATGATGCAATTCAAATCCTATGTGCTTTCGCATCCCACAAGAACTTCAAATTGTTTCAAATGGATGTCAAAAGCGCATTCCCGAATGGATTTATCCAAGAGGAAGTCTATGTTTGCCTACCTCTAGTATTTGAAGATCTAAAGAATCTTAAGCATGTATTCAAACTAAATAAAGCTCTTTATGGATTGAAGTAGGCTCTAAGAGCTTGGTATTAGAGGCTGGCCAATTTACTTATCAACAAAGGCTATAAAAGAGGGAAAGAATATATGTCTTTGTTTATCAGGTAAAGAAAAGGAGATGTGTTGCTAGTCCAAATCTATGTTTATGATATTATATTTGGAGTAACTTATGAGAAGCCATGCATGGAGTTCAGCAAGCAAATGAAGAGCAAATTTGAAATGTCTATGATGGGATAGCTCAATTTCTTTCTTAGACTTCAAATCAACTAGAGTGAAGGTGGAATCTTCATCAGGAAAGCTAAGCAGGCTAAAGAAGTCATGAAGAAGTTTGATATGGGTCATTCAAAGCCAATGTCTACTCTCATGGCAACTGATACTATTTTAAGTAAGGGTGAAGCTAGTAAGCCAGTAGACAACAAGTTCTACAAAGGTATTATTGGCTCTCTTCTTTATTTAATAGCTAGTGGCCAGCCATTCAGTATGATGTGTACTATTGCACACATTAACAATCTGACCCTAAAGAATCTCACTTAACAACTATTAAGAGAAACTCTAGTACTTGCAAGGTTCACTTGATAGAGGTATATGGTATCCCAATAATTCTGATTTTACTCCCAGTGGATTCACATATGCTAACTATGGTAGAGATAAGCTCGAGAGGAAAAGCACCATAGGAGGATACCATTTTCTTGGAGAATGTCTTGTCTTATGGTATAGCAAGAAACAAACTTCTGTTGTGCTGAGTACAATTGAAGCTGAGTGAATGGTGGTAGGAAGTTGTGTAGCACAATTACTATGGATTAAGTAGAAACTAAAAGATTATGGTATAAAGTAAAACTACCTTAAAGTTATGTGTGATAACCAAAGCTCAATTGACCTATAAAAGAATCAGTTCAACATGGTAGGATGAAGCATGTCAATATTAGACATCACTTCATAAAGGATCATGTTCTAAGGGGAGATGTCAAATAAGAGTATGTTCATTTTGAGGAATAGAGAGTTGACATATTTACAAAACCATTGGCCAAGGAGCAATTTAATGTACTAAGGCAGCTTATTGGAATGGCGAACCCCATTTGAAGAAAAATCAAGAAATTTGGCTAAGTGTTAAAAATCAAGTCTTGACTCAGCCGAATAAGATAACAGAAACTTAACACCATCTTGATTTTAAAGTATCGCCATGAGGTTTAGTTTCACGGTTAAAAATGAAAAAGCCACTTTATCCAAAGGGCATTTTGAATTGGAATGTCCACCGTTAAACTCATCATTTTACCATGTCTGTCAATTAAGTGTTAATCTTAGTGTTGATTTTGATCGTGGATTCTGAAAGCGCAATGTATCTTTGCAAGTTGAAGATTTCCTATAAGAGCTACAATGTGATGAAGAAAGAGGTTACTTGCTTTTTGAATTCAAATCGTTTCAACTGTAAAAGAACCTTAATTCTCTGTACTCCCAAATTTTCTCTCATCTACAAATGGAGAACACTAAGAGAACTCTTAAAATTCAAGGAGAATCTAAGAAGAAGATGTACATGCATATTGATGGAACACTAATTACTTTCCCCCTAGAATAATGTTTTACTAAAGTTGAATGGGTTGAGAATATGGACTTTGATCTAATGTTTAAGGTGAACTATGATAGGATTCTGCTAAATAAGTTTAAGCTTCTGCACCATCCAAGGCTATGAGGATGTTCTTCTAGTGGTATTCAACAACATCTCATACTTATTTTGTGTAGAATTGGTGTTTAGTCTCTTGAACATGCCTTTAAAAGGAACCAAGCTAAGGAGAACAGGAGATGAGGAGAAGGACACAGTCCTAGAATATTGGGAACTATGGTTATGGTCAAATTGTTGCATTAGGGATGAGTTGGGAGGCAAGGGCTTGTCACAAGCTACTCGTGAAGATGCTGCTACCAAAGACCGGGTCGTTGAGTAGCTGCATCTATTTTGAGAGGTGTGTGGTTTACCATATCATAGAAGGTAAGCAGCTGAATTGGCCAGTGTTTCTTATTCATCACTTGACAAAGTTTACTACTAACTACCATAACGGTTACTTCATAGCCACTCTAATGAAGGAAGTGAGGCTGGATATTGCTCCATTTCTTGATGGACCTGGAGAGACGGTGATTCTAGTAAAGAAGGTACTGGCCATGGTCACTTCAGTAGGTTGAAGAATAGGCAAGTTCACACCCACTTTACCAAGGCCCAAGATTTGAAGCCAAAGAAGGCTAGAGTGGAGTAAACTATGTTCCCAAAAGCTATGCTGAAGGAGGATGAAGACAGATTTGTTATGGATTTGTAAGGGTTTAGTGAAGAGACCGTTGAAGATATGCCTCTATCTGCTCAGCTGAAGCAGATCCGAACAACAACTGCAATGTCATCATTTCCTAAAGTAAAAGTTAGCTCTCAAAGATTTATAGCCAGCTCAGTAAAAGAAAGGGAAGGAAATACGCCTGCTCAGCCCTCACCTATGTAAAGAAAGCTCTTGAAGTTAAAGAATCGTGCTTAGAAGGAAGCTAAGTCAAAATAGAAAGCTGAGGAGGAAGAGGATACCCGAGAAAAGGAGGAGACCCTACTCCAAAGAAAGCGCAAGCTTGAGGTGACCGAGGAAGATGTGGAATAAGGGAACTCAAAGAAAGGTAAGACAACCGTAATGATAATGCATAACTTCTTCCCAAAGGCATAGATCAGTTGATCACAATGGAGTTGTATGACTTAAGGGATATATAGTTCACTGCAAGGATAATGCAAAACTTATTCCTTAGGATAATAGACAAGGAAGAAAATTGAAGATAGCTCTCACCGTCTAAGACTTTCGTATCTTGTTGTAGTACTTTCAACAGTTCGCTTGTCAAGGGTTTGATCAAATTGCTGATCTCACGCGGTGCCATCATCTGCTTCTAGAGGAGCTTAATGATTAAAACATTCTAACACTAAAGCGAAAGGAACAACTTGAAACTAAAATCTCTCCAGCAATCATAGGTAAGCAAGAGGACTTCCAAGCTACTCTTAAATCCTTTAATACGTGCCTAGAACAAATTTTGAATGGTTAGATAACAAAGGGGGAGAAAGTAGCAAAAGATGTCTCGAGGATGACTACTCAGTATTAACATTCTCTACCTCAAGTCTCAGCATCCTCTTTCTCGACCTCAATCCCACCATCAACAACAACAATAGCACCATTCTTCTAGTCATCCCAAAGGCAGCTCATCCTCTTTATAGTTATCCAAATAGCTGTAGGATAGTCTAGACTTGTAATAGGGCTTTATTTTTGTAACCACTTAGTTCAAAACACTTTTTATGTACCGACAAAGCCTTTTATCAATAAATAAAATTACAAGTTTCTTTAGTCTATCGAAGTTAAGAGCTTCTTAACTTCTTATCTTATGTGTGTGTATGCTATTTCTGCTTATAAACTGATGTAGGAATAATTACAAAGACCAAACTCAAAGAAAAGTTGAAGTCAGACAAAGTTCCAAATCGAAGAAAATTCCTCTAAGTATGAGGGAGCTAAGCTGAATGAAGAGAATCCACTCAGTATGGTGGAGTCCACACTGACTAAGGATTTCACTCAGCATAGGGGATTCTTACATCATCTATCATGTATTCCTTTATCTTTGAACTACCTATTCAAATAATCTCTTAAACTACCTAGTTTGTTATCTGTTCCAAAATGGGGGAGATTGTAGAAACCAAGTTAATAGTACTTCATAGTACTTAAAAAATTCTAGACATAATAAATTGTCTATGAGAGTGAAATTAATTGAGTACTAAGTAGACTCTTGATTAATCTAGTTTACTTGAGATTGTTTAAGGGAAAACAACTCAGTTTATTGAGTGATTAATTAAATTAAGGCTTAGAGTTAGCTTTTTGTTATAAAAGCTGAGTTCTTTTGACACTTAGGGAAATATATGACACAAATGTGTTTAATGGTTTATGTGAGGAACAAAATATTCTTTTGATGCTTTTCAAGAGAAGGTTCTGAAATTAAAGAAGATATTTACGTGGTCCTCACAAACAAAAGGTGTCAGTACGAAATGTTGGAGAATTCTCACTAAAGTCCAAGATAAAAGGAATCCTCTAACATGCGTTGTTTCTTAGTATCTCCATGAAAATTTACGATGTCAGTATGTCAACAAATTAAAAAATTCCAAATTGTACATCACATTGTACGTTATGCGCCTCTCTATTAGAACAAATTACTTGAAAGAAAATGAGTTTTGTTGCATTCGTTCAATGGATTAATCTTGTGCCTCAACATTCAAAATCTCTATCTCTAAACGTCTTGGAATTTGTTTCAAACGGGCAAATTCGAAAGATTTTAAGAGAAGAGAAATTGAAGAAAATGTCAAGATGAGAAGTTTACAACTGATACTTCCAAGAGCTTCAACTATAAATAGAAGACTAAAGTAGACATTCAAACTTCGTGAATCACCTCAAATTTCTTAAGAGCTGAAACTCTATTCAAACAATCCCAGCTTTTAGAAATTCTAAATCAATCAATAAAAGAAAACACAAATTATCTTATCTGTTTGTAATAGAGTAATCACTTAAGATTTAACATTGTAAAGGATTCAACATTTTTTGTAAGTTGAAATCCTCTATTCTTAATTTCTTTTCACAAATCTAAGTGATAGTTTGTGAAGGGTACCCAAACAGTGGTTGAGTGGTAGTTAGAAAGAAAGGTACTTTCTATAATTGTGTCTACCCGTTATAAAGGCTTCTTTGCCTAAGGAAGGAAGGAAAACACTAGTGGATTAAAGCTCGGAAAGGAATTTGGGGACTAGAGGTAGGCTAGGGGCTGAACTAGGATAAAATCTCAAGTGTTAAAATTCTAACATTTAACACTTGTCTTTATCGCAATTTACTCATTCATCATTCTCTCATTCTCATAAGTTTTACTTCATAAACTAATCCGATCTGAGTAAAGTACTCAACAATGATTGAAGATAAAGTATGCTAATGAAACTGAGCAGATTATAGTTTTAGACCCAGCTCACCTCATTTCACTCAACACGCATCTAAAAATTGAACTTGGAAAAGAATTTTTAGAAAATCTAAAAAGGACCAAGTAAAGCATTCACCCCCTCTTCTGTTGTTTATATTAAGCTGTTTTAGACTAAAAAAAATATTTTAACTTTATATAATTACACTTGGTAAGTACACAAGTTGTATCCTATACCAAGCTTTACATTGAAGATCTATTACAATATTTTCTAACAACTATAACTAATCTATCCTCTCTTTGGCTCTCCTCTTCCTCTTCCATGAGGTGGTTGCTGTTATTGTTGTTATGAAGATGATGATGTTAGTGGTCTAGGTTGTGTCCTAAGTTTCTGATGTTACGGTGGATGTTACAATTTAGTTGGGAGATGAGATTTTTGTTGTTGAGCTGACCTTCGAGCATACTATACTACCTTCTCCCCATTTGTTAATTGTTTCGAAACCAATTGGTTTAGGTACGCGTTAAAAGAGTCCAAGGCATGAGAGAACATCTCCTACTTTGCAACCAAGATTGGATCAATTTCATTCTTAAACTACTCTTTGCGAAGCGAGGATGAGAAATCTTAGCATTTAAGTTCACTTAGCAACAATGGTGTTATCATGTTAGATGAGAGATTAGATCAAATCCTTGGTAGTAAAATTATTGAAAACATTGAAGTAGCCCTTGTTGGTCCTTAGATAGCTTATAAACAACCGTAGAGGGGGGGCGGTAAATGTGTTTCTTGATTACTTTTTAGATCTATAATAATGTTTAAACCAAGTTAAGTTTTTATATTCAAACTGAGTGATGTTATGCTAAGCGGGTCTAAAAACTTATAAACTGCTCATATTCGTTGGATAGTTTATCTTCAAACACCTACTGAGTACTCTACTCAGCATGAATCGATTTTTCAAGCAAAACGATAAGTTCAGAATGAATGACGAATGAGTTTGAACGTGATAAAAGCTAAAGCAAAAGTTTAGAACTTCAACGCTCAATTTTATCCTTATTTGACCTCGAGCCTACCTCTAGTCCCTGGATTCCTTTTCCAAGCTTAAATCCACTAGTGTTCATTCCTTACTTAGGCAAAGCAGCCTTTACAATGGGTAGATACTTTTTACACAAATTATCTTTCATTCTAACTACCTCTCAACTCAGTTTGGGTACCATTCCCAAATTGACACTCAGATTTGAATATAAAGTTTGCGAACTAAATTCAACTTATAAATTGTTGAATCCTTATAATGTTAAATCTTAGAATAATTCTCTCTATTACAAACAGATTGATAGTGGATGTTTGCTGATTGCTTAAATTTGGAATTTTGTTGAAGCTGGGAGTATTTGTGCAAAGTTTCAACTCTTAAAGTAATTTGAGGTTATTCACTAAGTTTGAACGTATACTTCAGTCTTCTATTTATACTTGAAGCTTTGCGAAGTTACCGTTGCAAACATTTCATCCTTACAGATCTTCAATTTCTCTTCTCTACATATCTTTCGAATCTTCCCGTTGGAGATAGAATCTAGAAAGTTAAGAGATAGAAATTTGATCATTGAAGCGTGATAAAATTCCATTGACAAAATCTTGTTTTTCTTCAAGAAAATCATTCAGGTAGAGAGGCACGTGAAATGTAATATGGAATCTTGAGATTTGTTGGCATTGTTGATGATTGTAGAGGTGCGCAAAGACATTGAGAAATGGTGCATGATAGAAAATTCCTTTTCCCTTGGACTTGCATGAGGAATCTCTGACATTCCATATTGACACCTTTTATCTTGTGAGGGCCACTGAATATCTTCTTTAATTTCAGCGCTTCTTAACCTGAAAAGCATATAAAGAATATTCTATTTCTCACAGAACACGTTAGCAGCACAAGTGACATTTAATTCTCTAAGTGTCAATCATTGTAGCTTTTAATTAATTAATAAAAGTTAACTCAGCACAAGTGAGTTGATATCTTTTTAAATAATGTAGTACTCAGCACAAACTTATCTTTGCCTACTCTCAGATGTAACTTAATTAATTACTCTGCAAAGTGAGTTGTTTTTTCTTAAACAAATTCAAGTCAACTTCATTAATTAAGATTATACTTAGTACTCAATTAATTTCACTATCCCAAACAGTTTGCATTTTCCAAAACCTTTAAGTATTGTGAAGTACTATTAACTTGAGTTCTTTAATCTCCCCCATTTTGGACAGATAGCAAACTAGGTAGTAGAAGAAGTTAATTGAATAAGATAGTTTAGAGATATCATAAATACCTGGAAAGTGATGTAAGATTCCCTTATGCTGAGTGACTTCCCTTAGTCAGCTTGAACTCTCCCATACTGAGTGAGTCTTCTTCAAGTATCTTAGCTCCCCCATACTTAGTGGATATTTTTCTTCATTTTGGGACTTTGTCTTACTTCGGCTTTTCTTTAAGGTTGGGACTATGAGTTCTTGCATCATATTATCAACACATAGTAGAAACATACCTACACAGCTTAAAATATTTAAAGATAAGAAGATCTTAACTTGAGATAAAAACTTGTAATTTTTATTAATTAAAATTTCTTAGTCAGTACATAATCTATGTCCATAACTAAGATTACAATTCTATGATCTATTACAAGTCTATAATCTACTACTACTAGGTACAAGGCTTAATTATTATTTTCTAAGCTTGGAAGATATGTCCTAAACTAAGATTACAATTCTAAGATCTATTAAAAGTCTATAATCTAATACTACTAGGTACAAGGCTTTATTATTATTTTCTAATCTTAGAAGATGAAGAAGAGGGTCCAATGTTATCTTGATTTGGCTTTGGATGTTGGTACTGAGGTTGTTGATGATGTGGAGTAGAAGGAGGATACTGAGGTCGCCTAGGAAGAGATCCCTTATTAAGATTTGTCATTCTAAGAGCATCTTCATCTACCTTCTCCCCCTTTGATATTTAACCCTTTACAATTTTTTCTAGGAAAACATTAAAGGCATCAAGGCAGGTTGGAAGTCCTCTTACTGGGTGATTAACTGCGGGGATATCTCCTGCTCCAAAAGCTACTTCCCTTTGGAAGTTAAAAACTCCTAATCATTAAGCTTGCTGAGAAGGAGATAGTGATATCTGGAAAGGTGTACTATCTTATCAAATCCTTAACATGAGAATTGTTGAAAGCTTTGAAGTAGAGCTCTAAAATCTGCTATAGAAAGTGTAATCTACAATTGCGCTTCCATGTCAAGAACCTTAGGGGCAATGGATGATATACACCGAGCTGTGTAATCAATGTCCTTAGCATCCAATTCACCAGTCCTGACCAAAGTCCCAACATTCTTCTCCAGATCTTCCACCTTTAACTTGATGACATTCTGCTTGGCGTGAATAGTCATACCAATCTTAGGGCAAAGAGATTTTATAGGTGGAAGGCTTGGAGTAGGCATCTCAGGAAAGATCTTCCCCATTGCAATGATTAGAAACTTCTAAGAAGCGGAGATCTTAGCATCTGTGTTCTCATTGACTTCTCTACTGATATTGTCTATCTTTGAATGGAGAGAGTCAAGATTTAGCACAAGCTTCTTATCCACCTTAGAAGATATATCTATTAGTAGCTTCACCATCTGATCTTGTTTATTAACATGATTCATCAAGAACTTTGACATGGTTTCCAAAACCTTTGCCATGCTGTGGCCTACATCCTTGGTAGATTCAATTTCTTTGAGCATATTTTCCATCATGCAATCGGTGCTCCTCTTGATTTTGGCTTGTTCCTCACCGAGCTTATGGAGCTGTGCCACTTATGTTTCCATGTTAGAACTCAAGGAACTCAACTACTCAGCATCAACATCTACACAACCCTTTATCTTTCCTGCAACAATGTTAGCTAGTGCAGTAGATGTGGGGATAGAAGAGATTGCTGCTCCATGCTAGGCTACAAACTCTGATAATCTGGTTAGGATCAAAGCCATCTTATCTATGAAACTCATGATGCTCTATCTTACCAAGTGATTTCGAATGACAAACATATTGCCCTGAATCTTCGTAAACTCGTCAAAGTAGATGGATTTAGTAGGCAAGCTTGTGTGTTGTTAAAACTCATGCAATTTAGCCTTGGGTTTGGAAGAGAAGCCCGTCAATTCTTGAGATAGTAGCTAATTGCTAACTGCTTCATCCAACTTAACATTAGTTTTAAGCATTGGGAATTTCTTCCTGGCTAGCTCTCTAACTTGAGCTAAGATAGATGCATCATCCAAGGCATTTTGCTAGGTTTAGATACTTGACGGGCTATAAAATTTTCCTCACTATTCTAACCACTTGCGTTTCCTTGCTGAGCGGAGTTCTCAGCATTAGGAACTTCCCTGACTAGAAGGGTTAGAGGGGTAGAGTATGGGTTTGAAAAAATGGTAGGTTAAGGAATATTTACAATTGAAGAAGAGGTAGGAAGAGTTTTTATTTTAGTAGGAGAAGGTACAATATCAGTAGAAGTATTAGCTTGTGTTTGGGGAATAGAAGAAGGAGATGTTTGAGTATTATTTACTAGAGACGAGTGGGGAGAGAAAGAATCATGACTGTTGGTTGGAGAAGAAGGAATATTTACTGGGGAATTTTGATTATTTATAGAAGAGGAAGGTGTAATGATAGGAGAATTTATAATATTTGAAGGAGGGGGAGAATTTATAGAGGAAGGTATTTCAGTTTCTACAGAGGCAGGAATTGAGGTATTTATAGAAGAGGTTGGTTGAGAATTTTATAGAAGAAAGGAGGGGGGGGGTAGAATTTAGAGGTACCTCTCGGTTAGCTATATGACCCAAGGATGGGTCAGCTTGAGGTATCTCAAACTAAGTAGAAGTTTCCTCAGTTTGAATAAAATTGGGTATGGGGATGTTGGGGTCAGTAAGATCAGACTCTTCTTGAACAAGGTTGAGGGTTGCTCCAACATCCTCACTAGTGCTCACAACTTGCATGTTTCTTTGCAAGGGCTGGTTGGTGGCAGAGCTTTTTCCTTGAGTGCCCTTAACTTTGGCAATTGCTTCATTTATCTCAGCTACAACACTAGGAATCGTAGTATCCTTATCCTTCGATTTCATGGCCTTACCTAGTTCCTCTGATTCCTTATATATGACTAATTTGGGCTTTCTTTTGGCGTACGGTTTCCTCGGCCTCAATCTCATCTTCTGTTTCCTCAACCTGCTACTCAACTTGGAGTTTCACCTCATCCTCTCTCTAAGTGCGAGTCTTAGCCTTCATTTACCTCTTTTTCATCGGACTTAGGCTTGAATAGGCTCTTCTTTCGAGTCTTAAAAGAGCCAACCTTCGGTTTGGGAGAAGAAGCGATGGTGGTGACTTTCTCCAAGATACTGGAGATTGGCAAATGGTCATTGGAGTCCTCACTTCCATCAAAAGTCCACCATGAACCCATCTTCTTCTTCCTTCGAGTTGTCTACAGGCACTACTGTCAGTATGCACTTAAGCTTGCACTTTTGTTGTGCCTTATTGTACCTAGCATGCACTTGATCATGACTCATCTTGGTGAACTGAATGAGATCAAGCCTCTTCTTCACTGGTGGTACTATGTCATCGGACTCCCTTAAAACTATGCTATGTCCACCTTTACTACCCTCATTAATTTAGTGATGAGGTAACCATAATTGTAGATAGTAGTCATCTTGGTCAAGTGGTGAAGGATCACCACAGGCCAATTTAGCCTCTTACCCTCTACCATGTGGTAGACCACACACCTCTAAAAATAAGTGCAGTTAGACATAGATCTAGTCTTTAGTAGCAGCAACTTCACCACCAGCTCGTGGCAAGCTCTCGCGGTCCAGCTCATCCCGCTCATTGCAATCTCCCTAGTCACATAATTTGAGGGGAGCTCCCAATCTTCGAGGATAGCCACTAGGTCCTCATCACCCATCCTGTGGAGTTGACTGCCTTTGTGAGGTATGTTCAAGATGCTCCCAATAAGTCTAGAGCAAATTAAGGTTGATTTATCTTCAAAATCCACCAATAAGATGTCGTTGAGGCCTTGGATGGTGTAGAGGTGAGAATAAAACACCCTAATCAGTCAAACTATTGCAGGTCCTTTCATTCACAGAAAGGAACTCAGGTTTTCTTGCTTGATGACCTTGTGCATGATCTGATTTCTAAGAAGGCTCTCATAATCAACCTCATAAAAAGGTCTAAACTCCAAATTATCTACCCAATCCACCTTTGTGAAAAGGCTTCTCGCTTCCTGGGTTAACTTCTCCATTTTTCCCTCAATGTTGATAATGAGTTTCTTCATAGTGGTGGCATTGAGTCTGACAGTTGTTCTGGTGATCGCTATTTAAGAAAGGTAAAGGAATTTTTGAAGGAAAGGAATTAGTGTTCTTTAGCTCTAAGATGATTCAAATTCGCAAAAGTAAGTAACCTCTCTCTTCATATCCTTCAGCATTTATATACATCTTGAGATGATGATGATACATGGCGCGATCTCAGCTCAAGATGAGAATTAACGCTGAGATTAAACCTAATTAACCACCTTAGTAAAATGGTGAGTTTCATTGTAGATGGTTCCGCTTCAAAAACATGTCTTTTTGAAAATATAGAATTTGATTTAACTACAAAATAGTAACTCACGCTGTTACTTAAAATTTTAGATGACATCAAACATTTGTCATCTCCTTACTGAAATAAGGCTTGTTCTTCAACACTTCGCCAATTTTATGATTTCTTCTTTCTTCTTCTTAATTACACTGGGTTCTCCATACCAATGAGCTGACTCAGAACATTGAATTGTTCCTTTAGCAATGGTTTGGTGAATATCTCAACACGCTGTTCCTCCGAAGAAGCATACTCTAGCTTGAAATCTCCCCTTAACACATGATCTCTAATGAAGTGATGTCTGATGTTGACATGCTTCATTCTGCCATGCTGAACTGGTTTCTTGGATAGGTCAATTGCACTCTTATTATCACACATAACTTTGAGATAATTTGACTTTATACCATAGTCTTCTAGTTGCTCCTTAATCCATAGCAATTCTGCTACGCAACTTCTTATGGCTATGTACTCAGCATAATAAAAGTTTGCTTGTTATTGTACCATAAAACCAAGCAATCTCCTAGGAAATGGCATCCTCCTATGGTACTTTTCGTATCTAGCTTGTCTCTTCCATAATAAGCATATGTGAATCCTCAAGGAGTGAAATCCAAGCTGTTGGGATACCACAGACGTGCTTCAATAGAGCTTTGCAAGTACTTGATAATTATCTTCATAGTTGCTAAATGGGATTCTCTAGGATCAGCTTGATAACAAGCACAGTAGCACACAACATACTATATGTCTGGCCTACTAGCTTTAAAATAAAGAAGAGAACCAATGATTCCTTTGTAGAACTTACTATCTACATGTTTTCCAGCTTCATCTCTACTTAAGATAGTATCAGTGGCCATGGGAGTGGACATTGGCTTCGAATGCTCCATGTCAAACTTCTTCAGGACTTCTTTGGAATACTTTGCTTGACTGATAAAGATTCCATCTTCAGTCTGCTTGATTTGAAGACCAAGGATAAAGTTGAGCTCTCCCATCATAGACATTTCAAACTTGCTTTTCATTTGCTTGCCGAATTCTTTGCACAGCTTCTCATTAGCTGATCCAAATATAATATCATCAACATATATTTGGACCAACAACACATCTTTTTTTCTTCACCTGATAAACTGAGTTGTATCCGCCTTCCCACTTTCATAGCCTTTGCTAATCAAGAAATTGGTCAGCCTCTCATACCAAGCTCTTAGAGCCTGCTTCAATCAGTAGATAGCTTTCTTCAATTTGAAGACATGCTTGGGATTCTTCAGATGTTCAAAACCAGGAGGTTGGTGAACATAGTCTTCTTCTTGAATGAATCTATTTAGGAATGCACTTTCGACATCCATTTGAAATAATTTGAAGTTCATATGGGATGCGAAAGCACACAGGTTTCAAATAGCTTCAAACCTGGCTACTAGAGCATGAGTCTTATCATAATCGATGCCTTCTTGCTGATTGTATCATTGTGCAACAAACCTAGCTTTGTTCCTAACAATAGAGCCATCTTCATCTAGCTTGTTCTTGAAAACATATTATGTTTCAACAATTGATTTCCCTTTAGGCTTTGGAACTAGATCCCAAACATCATTGCACTTGAACTAATCCAGCTCCTCTTGCATTATGATAATCCAATAATCATCTCCTTCTGCATCTTCAAACTTCTTAGGTTTGATCAATGAGATAAAGGCTGGATGACTCATCATCCTACAAAGCTATCCTCACATTATCACTGGATTATGAACATCATCAACAATGTTTTCTAGCAGATGGTTACGGTGAACTCTAATCTCCCTTGGTAGACTCTGATCAGCTATTGGAGGATGGATAATGGGTTGCTCAGGTGGAGGTTGATCTTTTCCATGGTTGAAGTTGACAGAAAGATCATAATCATCTTTGACTTCCTCAGCTTCAGATTCTTGTGCTATGTTGGGAATCACAAAGACTAGCATGCTGAGTGGATTTGCTTGCTTGGTTACTCCCTCGTCTTCATCAGATGGATGTCTATCTGCATGGTTAGTTTCATCAAAATCTACATGTATAAACTCCTCTAACAGGCTGGTTCTTTTGACATATTTTATATGCCCTATTGTTTGTTGAGTATCCCCGAAAGATACCTTCATCAGACTTAGGATCAAACTTACCTAGTTGCTCCTTAGTGTTAAGAATAAAGCACCTATAACCAAATGATTTGAGATGACCAATCTTAGGCTTGTTCCCTCGCCAAAGTTCATAGGGTGTTCTCTCCAAAATTGGGCGAATTAAAACCCAATTCAAGATATAACAAGCTGTGTTAACAGCTTCTCCCCAAAAGTACTTTGGTAGATTGTTATCACTCAGCATGGATTGAGCCATTTCAACTATTGTTCTTTTCTTCCTTTTTACAACCCAATTTTATTGAGGGGTATAGGGAGAAGAAAAGTTGTGGTAAATACCATGCGCTGTACAAAATTCTTCGATATGGAAATTCTTGAATTCACGTCCATGATCACTTCTAATTCTACAGATTTTAGTTCCTATTTTATTCATTATCAGGTTACTGAGCTTGACAAAAGATTCATATGTCTCGTCTTTGCTACTCAAAAAGACTACCCCAGTGAATCTTGTGAAGTCATCCACAACCACCAATGAAAATCTCTTACCACCTATGCTCATAGGCTGAACTAGGTGGAGGAGCTCCAACGATCACTTAGTTACTACGTAATTAATTGAGCTAAATGATTTCTTAACTTGCTAACCTAGATGGCAAGATGAGCACAGTTTATCCTTTTTAAAGCCGATGCTGGGTAAACCCACAACTAATTGCTTTTTGGCTAGTTTGGATACAATTTTCATATTTATAAGACCCAACCTTCTATGCCAAAGCCATAAATTATCCTTCTTCGATACAAGACACACATTAGTGGAGCCAAGGGACAAATCAATCCTATAAACATTATTTATTCTAGTAGCAAAGAGAATAGTAGAACCAGTCTTACTATCAATAACTAAACAACCTATTGAGTCGAATGTAACATTCTTGGCTTTATCACATAGCTGGGCTACACTAAACAAGTTGAACTTAAGTCCTTTGACTAGAGAAACCTCTTCGATTGAAGGAGAGACACAAATAGTGCCATAGCCCACAATCTCGCCTTTTTGTTATCTCCGAAACTAATACTTCCATTCTTTTTGCGCTGCAATGAGATGAATTGACTTTCATCTCCTATCATATGCCTTGAGCATCCACTATCCAAATACCACATTCCAATGTCATCAGCGGATCTAAGGCTCACCTGCAAAATAGTTACATTTTCTTAGGTACCCATGCTTTTGAGCTGGGTCCTCCCTTGTTAGCAGTGCTTAGATTAGACCAGTTGTATTGGTCATATTAACCATTTTTATGCCTACAAAGAACTGTGGCATATCCAGCTTTCCCATAAAAACCACACACCATTTTTGTTTTGGGTTGGCTCGCTTTCTTCTTTTTAGAGTAATTGTTCCTCTTAAAATTATGAGTTCGGTTACTCAGAGGTTGATTGCTGGCTGAAGGAGGATCCCGTTTCTTCTTCAAAGCTGTTATCTCAGCAATCAACTCATCTAATTATTTAGTTAGCTTGCTGGTTAAACAATCTTGATACTTAGCTTTTCCTTAAAGAAAGCGAATATCAAGAGATAAGGAAAAAACTGTGTTTTCCTATTCTTCACTTCTCCTCACTAGCTCTTTGATGTTCTTCATCAACTTATTAGTCAATTTCATAACATCAAAAAGAGCCTAGGCGAACTCTTCAATTGACAAAGGGGATTCAGAACTTACCTTAGTTTGAGGAACTTTCCCTTTGTTGCGCTCAGCTTCAGAGTCATCAAAAATTAACCACAAAGGCGGAAACAATTAAAATTTCTCAAATCCAGGATAAGATCTTATTCAGGAATGATTCGAATGGTTTAAAACTGATGAGATTACATAAAATAAAACTCACTTGAAGTCTCTTTTGAGATAGATGAAACAAAGCTTGCAGGGAGGAAGCTTCTCCAACGTCACGTGCGAACTACTATGAACCCGGGACCGTTGCTAGATGTAGAGGATGAAGAGGCAGAGAGAAAACTCCAAATACCCTTTGGCTGCTCACTATCATGTTTACTGATATGAAAAAGTTAGGATTTTCTTTTATTTTAATTGTCTATATATAGGCTAATTAAAATTAGGGTTAGGGTAAATTTATTTATAAATTGGCCCATTAAAATTCTAATTTAATAATTAAACCCCATGGATTTAATTCCTCAGATTATTTTAATTGTCAATTTTATAAACTTTTAATTTAACCCATAGACTAATTAAGAGAAAATATTTAATCAATTGAATTTCCATACTACAAATAATATATTAACTAAACTAAGCTAATAAATTATTTTAGCATGCAATATGATTAAATTTATTTTAATTTAATTATTACTCTTATGAATTTATTTAATTTGTCAACTAAACAAATACCATATGTTAAAACTTTTAATCAAATTAATTTAACTTAATGTATAACCTAAATATATTATGTTACACCATTAACTAAACTTATTATTCGGAGTTTATAAGATTATACAATTACATTGACATAACACATCAATTAATTTATAATCAATTTCTTCATCAAGTCCTGCAACATTACATGTAAAAGAAATCCTAGTTCAGAAGTTTTATTGCACGATCCGATGGGTCTGTCCTTATGTTGGCAATGGGCTTAACCCATGGACTATAAGCGGGTCCTAGCTGACCATTATAGCCCCCAATTGGGATAGATTACAGCCATCTTAAAAGACACCGAACCCAGTTTTTATCTTACAAAGTCCTTTGCCTATTAACATCGATATAATGAACAGAGGCATGGTACCGTCACCCTCTCTAGCAGTTCATAATATTTCTTGATTTAGAATGAAATTATTCTTTCAAATAAGTTCTCAACTCATTTGGACATGTCTTAATCCCTTTCATTCATCAAGTGGATAGTGATTCGATTCGATTTGCAAATCGAATGGCAATCCTATCACTTAAACACTACTACTAACATGGTCATGAAATATATCGAGCATACCCGTACTTGTAATCTAATATTTAAGGACCCGTTAGTAATATGCGATAACATATTCAATTCCACGTTAATAATAAGTTGAAATAAAGTCTAAGGACTGTTGAGATCTACCTAGCAAGTTGTCTATGATATACAACCATGTGACCTTGCTATGTGGATCAGTCAGGCCCCATGTTCTCAACATGTGCATATGTTCATGATTTATTTCTCAAATAAATCAACCAACATACAATCCTATGGTGTTATTCATTCCCATGATTAAAACGGACTTGGGACATTTATGATTTATTATCAACGGATACTCTAATCTGAATATAGCACAAGATATATAATAGAAAAGATTAATGCCTTTAAAATGTAACACAAAATGTAACTCGTCTATTATGTATCAATAACACATGTCTAGAACTAGGGCACACCTAATAGAGGATTCTTTTGAATCTCTCCAAGTGGTAGCAAGTGCCTCATTCTTCTTGATAAGCCTCTTCGTGAATTTGTCCTTCTTAGTCTTTGGACAGCTTCATTGGATATGGCCTTTTTCTCCATAGCCAAAGCATTTGATATCTATGCTATATTCCTCCTTAGGTCCTTCCTCAGCTCCACGTCGGTGCTGAGTTGACTTAATTTTAGCGGGAAACTTCTTCTTGTTGAACTTCTTATCCTTCTTCATGAAGCTCTTCAAAAGCTTAGTCAGATGGGCTATTTTCTCAACAGTGTCATAGCTGCTCTACTCATCAGATGAATCAGCTTTCAAGACAATAACTTTGCCCACTCTTTCCTTTCCTAGACTCCTTTTAGAGTCATCAGAATACTTCCTCGGAGACATCTCATGAGTTAGCAAGGTGCCTATCAGCTCATCATAACTCTAGGTCTTCAAATCATGAGCCTCCTCAATAGCACTCTTCTTCGAATCCCACTCTAAGGTAAGAGTGTGGAGAATCTTCTTCACCAGCTCTTCCTTAGTAAATTCCTTCCTAATCTCTTCAATTCATTAATGATGTTAATGAACTTGATATTCATGCTTTGAATACCCTCGCTAACTCCCATTGAGAACTTCTCATACTCCCTTAGCATGAGATTGATCTTTGACTCTTTAACCTTATCTATCCCCTCATAGGTAATCTTCAGCTTCTTCCAGATTTCTTGTGTTGTCTCGCAGCCCAAGGCCTTCTTGAATTCAAAAAGATTTAGCGCACAATGTAAGTAATTAATCATTGTGGTATTCTCTTTAAGAAGCTTGAGATCAGCATCATCATAGTCCTCTGGTTCTACTGGAACATGAATTTCGTTCCTAGCAAGAGTGGGAACTTTAGGGCCAAGCTCAATTGTGAGCCAAGCCTATATACTTTGTGATTGAATGAAGTTCTTAATGCGGTTTTTCAAAAATGTGTAATGATTACCAACAAACAACGGTGGTCTAGTAATAGAAATTCCCTCCTTTAAGAACACTGTCTGTCCTGAACCAGAGTTGTAGTTGTTAGAAGCCATTTATGAATCTTTAGTAAAAAATAATTAGTTAATAAGTTGAGCACCAGCTCTGATACCAGTTGTTGGTGCTTAGATAGCTTAAAAACAACCGCAAAGGGGGGGTGAATGCATTTCTTTAATTTTTATATATATAAAAATGATTAAACCAAGTTAAGTTTTTAAATGCGTGCTGATTGATGCTGTCCTAAGCAAGTTTAAAAACTTATAAACTTCTTAACTTCGCTGGATAGTTTATTTTCAACCGCTTGCCGAGTACTCCACTCAGCATGGATCAGGGTTTCAAGAAAAATGATAAGTTAAAAAAGAATGATGAATGAGTTTGAACGTGATAAAAGCTAGATTAAAAGTTTAGAACTTCAACATTTGGTTTTATCTTAGTTCAGCCCCGAGTCTACCTCCAGTCCCCAGATTCTTTCTCTGAGCTTAAATCGACTAGTGTTCATTCCTTTCTTAGGCAAAGCAGCCTGTACAATGGGTAGACACTTTTTACAGAAAGTACCTTCTTTTTAACTACCACTCAACTCAGTTTGGGTACCCTTCCCAAACTGACACTCAGATTTGAATATAAAGTTTGCGAACTGAATTCAACTTATAAATTGTTGAATCCTTATAGTGTTAAATCTAAGAATGATTCTATCTATTACAAATAGATTGACAGTGGATGTTCTTGAATTTGGAATTTCTTGAAGCTGAGAGTATTCGTGTAGAGTTTCAGCTCTTAAAGAAATTCGAGGTGATTCACTAAGTTTAAACATCTGCTTCATCCTTCTATTTATAGTTGAAGCTTTGTGAAGTAGCCATTGCAAACTTTTCATCCTAGCTGATCTTCAATTTCTCTTCTCTTCATATATTTCGAATCTTCCCATTGGAGACATATTCTAGGATGTTTAAAGATAAAAATTTGATCGTTGAGGTGTGATAAAATTGTGTTGAGAAAATTTCATTTATCCTCAAGAAAATTATTATTGTAGAGAAGTGTGTGAAATGCGACATGGAATTTAGAGATTGGTTGACATTGCTGACACTTGCAAAGGTGCGCGGAGATATTGAGAAACAGTGCATGATAGAGAATTCCTTTTTCCTTGGACTTTAGTAAGGAATCTCCGACATTTTGTACTAACACCTTTTATCTTGTGAGGACCACCGAAAATCTTCTTTAATTTCATTGCTTCTTAACCTGAAAAGCATCTAAAGAATATTTCATTTCTCACAGAATACGTTAGTAGCACAAGTGTTATTTAATTCTCTAAGTGTCAATCATTATAGCTTTTAATTAATTACTAAAAGCAAACTCAACATAACTGAGTTGATATCTTTCTAAACTATGTAGTACTCATCACAGACTCAACTTTTCCTACTCTCAGCCGTAACTTAATTAATTACTCAATAAGCTGAGTTATTTTTCTTTAAACAACTCAAGTCAGCTTCATTAATTAAGATTATACTTAGTACTCAATTAAGTTCACTATCTTAGGCAGTTTTCTATTTCCAAAATATTTAAGTACTATGAAGTACTATTTACTTAGGTCCTATAATCCTCTAAAATCTCCTACTAACAATGCTACCTTCAATTGTGCCTCCATGTAAATAATCCTAGGACCCATGGCATAAATTGTCTTAGTAGTGAAGTCTATATCCTTTGCATCTTTAATCCTCGATGTCCATGAGTTTCTTGATGTTTTCTTTCATCAGGTTGATTCTATCTACTAGGACATTCAGCTTCTTGTGGATGGTGAACCCATTTTTTAGGATCCATTGATGAACTTGATTCAGGGAAAAACTTACCCATAGCATAAATCACTATCTTCTACGAATCCTTAACCAAATCTTCAGTGTTTTCCTTGATGATAGCGCAAGCTAAGTTGAACTTTTGATCCATCGCAGATAAGTCCACAATAGGCTTGTTTGTTTTCTTGACAACTATGAGCATGGGATTATTGGACCCTCTCGTAAAGCGATGATGAGAAGTATTTTCACTTCTCTCTCAATTGCCACCAATCCTTTGTGAGGTTGTGAGACATTTGAAGGAGATCCTTTGGTCTTTTGGAAGCCAAAACCATCCAAAACTAACCCAAAATAGTCACAAAAACTATAAAAAAACAAAAAAATTAGAAAAAAAACCAAATAAAAAATAGCCTAACTTGTCTGTCCTAATCAAGCTAGCCTAAGATGGTATTGATCCTCCAAGAGGACTGCTTTTAGAGCCAGGCTGGTTCAGTCCGCTTTAGAGAACTAGGATCGGTTTAGGACAAATCTACTAAGTGGACAGGTACTGGCATTGACCGGACCGATACTACTACACTTCAATGGACTAGTCCTGATGAATCAAAATTGTATTAACCTAGCAATTTTCTAGGTCAGACCGGTCCTGACCTTGCCTACGTGGAAAGGCTGGTTTCGACTATCTTAATAGCCACTCAAAATTTTCCTTTCCCTTTTTTCCCTTAGTTTTATTTTACTCTTCTAAAAAATACCATGTAACCTATCTTAATAATTGCATCATGTTTGGTTAAATAATTATGCCATGATGTTGTGATATACCTCGTGTCAACCTTGTAGATGTAAGTAGTTTTGGGTTAGATGTATGTTAGGGATTTATTTTCTTTTTTCTATTGTAATTTTAAATAAAATGTATTTATAGATCATTTATTTTTCAGATCATTTGTTTGTTATTCCATGGTTTGTATTATTATTTACCTTACCCCTTAGGTTAGAAGCCTTGTATTTATTTTATTTATCACTTTCCTTCATTTACTTATCGCTTTTCACATGTGTGTGATATTAAATTTCAACATAATAAAAAATGACTAGAAATAATTGAAATATCTTAAAGTTTGTGTCGTGCATGTAATATTAACTCAAATAAGAATAAAGTAGGTAACTCATCCAGACCCAAATCTTTGTACTATGGTGCGGTTAGGCTTAACAGATTTAGGATGTACTGAATTCCTGAGACATTAGCACACGACTTACTACTCTATCCAACTCAACATAAGTTTTGAGTGTTGGGAATTGCTTCCTTGCTAAATCTCTAATCTGAGCCAAGATGACTAAATCAGCCAAGTCCTCTTGCACTGGCTTTTTGTTGGAGGTAGGTACTTCACTGGCTATTAAAATTTACCTTAGTGAGGAGAATTTACAATTTGTTGAGTTTGTAGAGGATAATTTAAAGAAGGAATAGGAATTTGGGAATTTTTAAAGGAAGGGATAGAAGGATTTATAGGAGAAATAGGCTTTTCAAGATTTATAGACGAGATGGGGGAAGGATTTAAGGGTACCTCTGGGTTTACTGTTTGACCCAAGGATAAGTCAACTTGAGGTACTTTAGATTAAGTTGAAACTAACTCAGCTTGAGTGAAAAAGGCATTGGAAAAATGGACTCAGGAATAGCAAATTCTTCTTGGTCAATGATCTCCACATCTTCCCCAACATCCTCATTATTTCTCATCACTTGAACATTTTGCTTGATAGGGTGAGTGGTGGCAGAGCGCTTGCTTTGAGTGCACCTTACTTTGGAAAGAATTTCCTCCACATGGGTGGAGCCTTAGAATTTATAGTTTTAGGGTCCACTTTGACTTTCTTTGAGTTTTCTTATTCCACATCTTCCTCTGTTACCTCAAGCTTGCACTTTCTTTGGAGGGTCTCCTCCTTATCCCTAACATCCTCTTCCTCTTCAACTTTTTGTTATGCCTTAGCTTCCTTTTAAGCATGAGTCTTTAACTTTAAGGGCTTTCTTTGCCTAGTTGAGGGCTGGGCAGACATATTTTCTACCCTTTCTTTTACTGGGCTGGCTCTAACTCTTTTAGAGAAAACTTTTGCTTTAGGAGATGATGACATGGCAATGGTTGTTGGGATCTGCTCCAATTGAACAGATAGAGACACATCTTCAATGGTCTCTTCACTAGACCCTTCCCAATCCACAACAAATCCATCTTCATCCTATTTTAACATAGCTTTTTGAATCACAATTGGCTCCACTTTGGCCTTCATCAGCTTCAAATCCTAGGCCTTAGTATCGCAGGTGTGAACCTACCTATTCTTTAACCTGCTGATGTGACCCATGTCTAGTACCTTCTTTACTAGAATAACCATCTCTCCACATCCATCAAGAAATGGAGCAATATCCAACCTCACTACCTTCATTAGGGTGGTGATGAAGTAACCGTAATTATAGACTGTAGTAACCTTTGTCAAGTGATGCATAAGCAACATTGGCCAGTTCAGTTGCTTACCTTCTACCATATGGTAGACCCCACACCTCTCAAAATAGGTGCAGATACTCAATGACCCAAACTTTGGTAACAATATCTTCACGAGTAGCTTGTGACAAAATCTCATCTCCCAAGTCATCCCTGATGTAGCAATTTTACCAGAGCCGTAGTATGCAGGGAGTTCCCAATCTACTAGGACATTAACCTTCTCCTCATCTCCCACTTTCCTCAGCTTGGTGCCTTTTAAAGGCATGTTTAGGAGATTAGAAACCAATTCTACATTGATCAAGTATGATATTGTAGAATTCCACAAACAGACCATCCTCATAGCCTTGGATTATGTAGAAGCTTGAGTAGAAGCCTTTGATCAGGCTTTTGATAGCAAGACCTTCAAGCAACAAGAATTGGCTAAGGTTTTGCTACTTGATCACCTTGTGTATGAACTTATTTAGCAGAAAGCTTTCATAGTTCACCTCAAACACTGGACTGAAGTCCAAATTCTTAGCCCATTCCACTTTGGTAAAAATTGTTCCAGAGGGGAAAGTAATTCTTTGTAGTGTTCCATCGATATACACATACATCTTCTTCTTAGATTCTCATTGAAGCTTAAGAGTTCTCTTAGTGCTCGTCATTTGTAGTTGAAAGAAAATTTGGGAGCAGAGAGAATTAGGGTTCTTTTGTAGTTGAAACGATTTGAATTCAGAAAGCAAAAAACATATCTCTTCATCAAATCGCAGCTTTTATAGGCAATCTTCAACTTACAAAGATACATGGTGCTTTCAGAATCCATGATCAAAATCAACACTGAGATTACCATTTAATTAACCGACATAGTAAAATAGTGAGTTTAACAACGGAAGACTACAATTCAAAAATGCCCTTTGGATAAAGTGGCTTTTTGATTTTTTAACCGCAAAACTGAATCTCACAGCGTTACTTTAAAAATCTAAAGAGTGTTAAGTATCTGTTATCTCGTTCGGCTGAGTTAAGACTTGATTTTCAACACTTATCCAAATTTCTTGATTTTTCTTAAATGGGGTTAGTCATTCCAATAAGCTGCCTTAGAATATTTAATTGTTTCTTAGCCAATGGTTTGGTGACTATGTCAGCTCTTTGTTCCTCAGAAGGAACAAAATCTAGTTTGACATTTCCCTTAGCACATGATCCCTTATTAAGTGATGTTTAAAATTGACATGCTTCATCCTACCATGTTAAACAAGATTCATAGATAGGTTATTGCACTTTTTTTATCACATAACTTCAAGGCATTTTGACTTTATACCATAATCCTCCAGTTTTTGCTTAATCCATAGCCGTTGTGCTACCCAACTTCCTTCCACCATATACTCAGATTCAGCTATACTCAGTGCAACAAAAGTTTGCTTTTTGCTATACCATGAGACAAGACATTCTCCAAGGAAATGGCATCCTCCTAGTGTGCTTTTCTTATCGAGCTTTTTACTACCATAGTCAGCATTTGTGAATCCTTTAAGAGTAAAACATGAGCTTTTGGGATACCATCAAGTGAGCCTTGCATGTACCGGAGAATTCTCTTGATAGTTGCTAAATGAGATTCTCTAGGGTCAACTTGATAACGTGCGCAATAGCACACAACATACTGAATGTCTGGCCTACTAGTTGTTAAGTAAATAAGAGAGCCAATAATACCTCTATAGAACTTATGGTCTACTAGCTTACTAGCTTTATCCTTACTTAAAATAGTATTAGTGGACATGGGAGTGGACATTGGCTTTGAATTCTCCATATCAAACTTCTTCAAGACTTCTTTGGCATACTTAGCATAGCTGATAAAGATTCCATCTTTACTCTACTTGATTTGAAGTCCAAGAAAGAAATTGAGCTATTGAGCTCTCCCATCATAGACATTTCAAATTTGCTCTTCATTTGCTTACTGAACTCCTTGCACAACTTCTCATCAGTTGCTCCAAATATAATATCATCAACATAGATTTAGACTAGCAACACATCTCCTTTTCTTTGTTTGATAAATAGAGTCTGCTTTCCCTCTTTCATTGACTTTACTGATAAGGAAATTGGTTAGCCTCTCATACCAAGATCTTGGAGCTTGCTTTAATTCATAAATAGCTTTCTTCAGTTTGAAGACATACTCAGGATTCTTCAGATCTTCAAAGCTGGGAGGCTGGCGAACATAGACTTCCTCTTGGATAAATCCATTCAGGAATGCACTTTTGACATCCATTTGAAACAATTTGAAGTTCATATGGGATGAGAAAGCACATAGGATTCGAATTGCTTCAAGCTAAGCTACATGAGCATAGGTCTCATCATAATCGATGACTTCTTACTAATTGTAACGTTGAGAAACAAGGCTAGCCTTGTTCTTGACAACAATGCCATCTTCATCAAGCTTATTCTTGAAAACCCATTTGGTGCCGATGATTGATTTTCCTTTGGTCTTTGAAACTAGATCCCAAACATCATTACGCTTGAACTGATCCAGCTCCTCTTACATAGAGATCATCCAATAATAATCTCCTTCTGCATCTTCAACCTTCTTGGGTTCAATCAATGAGATGAAAGTTGGATGGCTCATCATCCTGCTAAGCTAACCTTGTGTCATCATTGGATTATGGGCATCATCAATAATTCTTTCGAGTTAGCGATTACGATGAGTTCTAATCTCTCTTTACAGACTTGAATCTACGCTTAGAGGTTCTACATTTGGTTATGGAGGTTGAACTTGGTCTTCTCTTTCGTTGAAGCTGATAGACAAATCTTCTTCTTCTTTGACTTGCTTAGCTTCAAGTTCTTATGGTGGGTTAGGTAGAATAGATAGTGGCATGCTAAGCCTTCTTCTTCATATGATAGATGTCTATCTACATTATTAGTTTCATCAAAATCTACATGCATAGACTCCTCTAATAGACTTGTTCTCTTAATATATATTCTATATGTTAGACATGGTGTATGCTTTAGAGGAAATTAAGGCGATATGAATTTATTAGTTATAATATACAAATAGTTTCAAATTATTATTAATAATAATTAACATATCTTTGTTGCTTATCATTTCTTTCTATTTATTATTGTATCTCGCTGGTATCATATATGTTTAATAAGTATATGCACATGGACATAGTGGGAGCCATGTACTATAAATAGTTTAAATATCCCTAGTTATAGTTTCATTGAGACTGGATATCAATGGAACAAACAAACTAGCATGTGTAGGCTTACTCCTTGGTTTAGATCCAAGCAGCCGATATCACAAGCTAAAGGTGGTACCTTGAGTTAACACATGAATGTATTCGAGTAATACATTGGAGACCGCTATAAGATAGACACTTAGAAATTACTATATCCATGTGTTAGTGTCATGTCTTATTATAGTAATAATACAAATATCCTCAGACCTAAGATACTGGTTACCTTATGTAGGAGTTGCTATACTTTGGGTCATACTTATTCATACCCTCGTGATTAGGATGACACGGGTGATTACAGGTATAGCGATGATCACATGCTAGTATGCTGTGTAGTCAAGATGGGATCCATCACTCCTGATATAGCAATATAACGGTAGATGTACCTTAGGGCCCCTTATTGAAGTGACACACTCATAAACCTCTAATCAGAGTATAAGATTAATAGAATGGGTCTCTAGTCAATCAAGATACAAAATGGTTGAGTGGTGTTCTTCGTGAATAATTTTAATTCTAGGATAGCTACGGCTATTTCATGAGCTAACAGTTAATCCAAGCTCAATAAACTGGATGGTACTTAACCTGATGGAAGGAGTGTATTATATTGATTACTATTGCAGAACCGGATTAAGTCACAAGCATGTGAGGTTCTAAGTATAGGGGGATCATACGCCTTTACTAGAAAGCCCATTTGAACATCTAGAGCTATCAGGTTCCATATCTATCTGGAACACTAAGCCCAAAGGCTCCTAGACAGGAAGCCAAGTTTAGGTTAACCTCTAGCGGCTCTATACTTTAGGATACTATGAGGTTGCACACTTTGCATCTTTATCGGACTATGTAAAGAACCTATGGATTGGGTCTATATCGAAAATACAAGTTGTGAAATCAGTGGGAAGTATTATTAATTGGTTGGACTGAATTAATAAGTAAAAGGAATACTGAAAAGATAGGAAAAATAGTTAGAGCGAGCAAGGGAATTTTCCAGTTGTGAGTGGGCCCTTCAAAGAACACGGGTTGTTCGAAGTGGGGTAAGCGTGAATGCTTCGTGAGCTAAAAAGCTTGCAAGTTAGTGAGTTGTAAGCGTTGCCCTAGGAAGCACTTGTGTGAGCTTGTAGCCGCAAGCCCATGATTACGAGGGAAGCCCATTACGGTTTCCCTCAAGCGACACACAGGTCAGCCCGTGGGTTGCCCTACTCGTATAGTTGACCCTCCTACAATGCAATAGGCATTATCCTATCCCATGTAGAGTTGGAGAGGAGTCTAACACTCCCTCATTTTTTTCCTATATATAGGCTTCTAGCCTCTCATTATTCACACAACAGAAAAAGCTTAGAGCTATCTTTCTCTCAGATTTCTACTCTCTTCTTCTTTTGTTATGTGAGATCCTTCATGAGTTTCTCCAAGAAAATTGAAGAGTTCTTATAGAAGGCTCTAAGTTTAAGTGAGCTTTCAAGGTTTTGTTTTTGGGTTGATTTTCAAGTAGTCTACCAGCTACTGTCTATCGATGGATTCTACCTTTTTGATGTTTGGTCGGTGAAGATCCATGTGGATCAATTCATAGAGGCTCTCCTAGTGTGAAAGCTTGTGCTATCGGAATTACTCAAAGGGAATAGCTCTACCAAAAGAGAGATCAAGCATGCATCAAGTGGTAATGCTTCAATCTTTAGATGCTAGATTTCTTTTATATGTTTTATAAACCTAAAAACATTTATGTAACGTTTTAACTTAGATTATATCAATCATGGCATGCTTAGGAGATCCTTAGGTTAATTTTAAGTTTTTAAATTCCACTTTGCTACGATTGCATGTTCAATTAATGTCTTGATTAACAAACAATGGTATCAGAGCCTGCCTTATGCTATGCATGATTTATTATAACATGTTAAAATGTGTTTTTCTATGAATTTATTGAAGTATGATATGCATGACTTAAGGTTCAATTCTTGTTATAGAAAATGATATGATAACAAGATTAAGGTTTTGCTCAAATTTAGTCTAGGTGATTATCATATGAAATTAGTAATATTTTACCACACTAGTAAATGCTTTAATTATGGGTCATCCCATACTTCACTTAATTAAAGAACGATTTCTTTAAGTCATAATTATCAATGGTATTACAACTCAAAGTTCCCGTGATGATTTTGGCAAGGAATGGACAAGGTTACTCATTCACTTTAAGGGGGCCTATCCTACCTTGAAGTCACCATCGATATTAGATTCACGAATACCCCAGGGATTTGTATGACTTAGTCGATTTCTAGTATGGGAATTGGATTCCGCATATGGTTTACAAACATGGTTTAAATTGTTAAATTAAAACATATAGATATAGGTGCAAGAACTTAAAACATGGACCTTGTTTGTTTTGCATGATATGTGGAGTCTTGGCATAATGGAATGATTATGATATACTAGTCAGAGCATGTTCCCTTAGAGTTAATAATTCCAAATAGCTTGGAATTATTATTTATAATCATATCCATCGTAATAGACCTAGACTAGGGCGAGACTAGTGGCACCAATGAAATCCCTATAACAATATTAAGGCGATAACACGTCTTCCAGTCATAAGTCGTGATATGAACCTTATTAATGGATGTAAGCACATGTACAACATGCCTTCCTTTAACATGTGTTTGGTCATGAGTCTAGATGGGATTAATGCCTTAACCAAGGACGGTTAGTTTTCCATATTATTAGAGCTAATGCCGAGTTGGAGATACATTTGAGGAGTCGTACAATTGGGTATGCATGTCTTGAGAAAGAGAACTCAAATGGTTTAGCAATTACAAGAGATGCAAATGGATGGGTTCCAACCATGGTTATCTTGTTATGGTTTGACCTACGATAGTGGGAGTCATAATGAATGACTATGGATGCAACAGGAAAATTGGTTCTACCAAATTTCCCGAATTTGAATAGAAAGGGCTATTTAAATGTCAAGAAAAATAGTAGGAATTATGTGTTTAAATAAAGACCTTATATTAAATGCAAATATATATACTAATGTCTAAACACGTTCTATCTTATATCTAGGTTCAATAAAGAACACTAATTCTGAAAATGCATTTGATTGACAACCATTTTTTCAAAGGGAAAAATATTCATGAGTGGTTCGAGTGTGTGGTAAGGTTCCTACAAACCCTTGATTTGGATTATGTTTTGGATAATCCATATCTCAAACCCCTCGAAGAAGATCCATTTATTTATCAAATCGATAAGTACTTGAAGCACAAAAGACACAATGATTTCACAAAGAATTTCATGGACAACACTATGCTTTCAAGGTACAAGGATCATTGCAAAAGTATAGACTTGGAGTCTATGATTATGCAGCTTGTAAAAATGGATGAATATGAAACATTCATGCTATCTACAAGTATAGGGGTTAACACCTTAGCAGTTGAGTTTGACATGATTATTTATGATAGATCTGAATAGTTAAGAAAATTGAGAGTTACTTATGATAAGGAGACGTTGAAACAAATTGTATTGAAAGGACTACCTCTAAGGTATGACAATTTAAAAACAAATTTCTATGGTATCGGTGATTGTTGTAATTTTTCCAAAATGGTAGACATCTTAGAACAATATGATATACAGTTTAGAAATAACTTGAGAATCAAATTGTTGTTGAGGATCGAAAGATAAGAAAATCTTGAGCTTTCAAGGTCAAGAGAAGACTCATGAAAAGTGCTAAAATGAAACCTGAGTTAAGAGCTCTAGTTTCTGAACAAGTGAAGAAGAAGCCAAGTTAGGCAACTACTTCAGGTATGTTCATGATAGAGAGTTTCTCTACTGTTCCTTATGAGTCTACTTGGGTATTAGATACTAGTTGTGGTACTCATATCTGTACTTCTATATAGGGATTGCGAAATAGTAGGAGGCTTGCAAAGAGGGAAATGGATCTAAGAGTTAGAAATGAAGCACGGGTTGCTGCAACAGCTATAGGGACATATAGCATTCATTTGCCTGGTCGCCTTGTTTTAGTTTTTAAAAATTGCTATTATATTCCTGCTATCACTAAGAATATTTTTTCTATTGCACGTTTAGCAACAGAAGGATTTGAAATTTTAGTTTCTAATAATAAATGTCAAATTCAACATGATAATATTCTTTATGCTTGTGGAATATCTGTGGATGACATATTCGTTCGAGATACTAAAACTGAAATTCAAAATATGAACATTGTTAAGAAATCAAGATTAGATAATGAAAAGTCCTCATACTTATGGCATTGTCATTTAGGCCACATAAATGAGACTCGCTTAACTAAGTTACACAAATGTGGAGACTTAGGCCTAAATGAATGGAATTCCTATGGCTCGTGCGAACCTTATTTAAAAGGGAAGATGACTAACAGACCTTTCAAAGGAAAGGGTTAATTTACCACTAGTAATTTGGAAATAATACATTCCAATGTATGTGGTCCAATGAGTGTTAAGACACATGAGGGTTTCATCAACTTCATAGCCTTTATCGACAATTACTCACGATATGGTTATTTGTACCTTATGAGGAACAAGTCTTCAATTTGATCGATGCGGTGAATACTTAAGCAAGGAGTTTCAAGATTATCTAATGGATAATGGAATTTTATTCCAATGGACACCTCCTTATACACCCCAACACAATGGAGTGTCAGATAGGAGAAATCAAACCCTACTCGACATGGTTTAGTCCATGGTGAGCTAAGTAGAACTCAGCAGATCCTTTTGGGGTTATGAACTTCAGAGAGTGCACTTTATATTCTTAATAGAGTGTGCCCTTTAAATCGATTGATCAAACTCCATATGAGTTATTGTATGGAAAAAAACCTGCTCTTTCTCACCTGAGAGCTTAGGGATGTCCTGCATATGTAAAGAGGACAAGTTCAGATAAGTTGAGTGTTAAGTTTGATAATTGTCTATTTGTAGGTTACCCTAAGGAGACTATAGGGTATACCTTTTATGATCCTAGGGAAAAAAAAGTCCTTGCTTCTAGAAATGCTCAATTCCTCGAGAAGGAGTATATAATTGTGAAACCTAGTGGGAGCAATCTTGAGTTAGTCACTCAAGAAGATCAAATAGAAAGTTAATTGATTATACCTACACTTGTTACACAAGATAGTGTAAGCATGGAACAGCCTATTATAACAATGACATTTTAGGTCAGGTCGGGCTCTAATTGCTCCCGAACGATACGGGTTTTTCATCACTGATGAAAAACATCTCTTCCTTATGGAAGATGATGAGCCTAAGACTTACAAGGAAGCAATGGAAGGCTCAGAATTTGATAAATGGCTTTCAGCCATGAGATAAGAGATGGACTTCTTGTATGAAAATCAAGTCTGGAGCTTCATTGATGCTCCAAGTGGGATTAAGCCCATAAGGTGCAAGTGGGTTTTCAAGAAGAAAATAGACATGGGAGGTAACATAGTTTCCTATAAAACAAGGCTGGTTACGAAAGGGTATAATAAAAAAGAAGGCATTGACTATGATGAGACCTTTTCATCGGTGGCCATGCCGAAGTCTATCAGGATACTCATTGCCATCACCGCTCATTATGATTATGAGATTTAGCAGATGGATGTGAAGATAATATTCCTTAACGGGAATTTAGACAGGGATGTGTATGTAGCACAACTCAAGGGTTTCACATCCGAGGATGGCTCTAAGGTATGTAAGTTACAGAAGTCCATTATGAACTTAAGCAAGCATCAAGGAGATGGAATATTAGGTTCAATGAGATAATCCAAGAAATTGGCTTTGTATCGAATGCTAGTGAGCCCTATGTATATAAAAAGGCTAGTGGGAGTGCAATCATTTCCTTGTATTATATGTCACTGACATATTGTTAATAGGAAATGATATTCCTTTTCTTCAGATAGTTAAGTCATGGTTATCAAAGAAGTTCTTCATGAAAGACCTTGGAGAAGCAGCTTTTATACTTGGTATTAAGATTTACTGAGATAGATCTGAAAGGCTACTAGGTCTTCCATAAAGTACATACATAGACAAGGTTTTGGTTAGATTTAACCTTGAGCAGTCAAGAAAGGGTTATCTCCCAATGTCTCACGGCATTAACCTTTCTAAATCTAAGTGTCTGAGAACATAAGAGGAGAGATCGTACATTAATGGAATACTCTATGCCTCAGCGGTAGGGTCCATTATGTATGCTATGGTATGCAATCGACCTGACATCTCACATGCATTAAGCATCATAAGCAGATCTCAATGTGACCTAGGTGAGAAGCACTAGATGGATGTTAAAACTATTGTCAAGTACTCACGTAAAACTAAGGATATGTTTTTAGTATATGGAGAAGGTGATCTCGCTTTAAAGGGATACATTGATGCGAGTTTTCAGTCTAACAGAGATGATTATAAGTCCCAGTTAGGTTATGTGTTTATGTTAATTGGAGGGGTAGTTATTTGGAAGAGTTTCAAACAGAGTACGATTGTTGATTATACCACAGAATCTGAGTATTTAGCTACTTCAGAAGTAACTAAGCAAGCCATATGGCTTAAGGGTTTTATTGGTGATCTCGATGTGGTGTCCAACATTGTATATCCAATAGTGGTCTATTGCGATAACAATGGGGCTATGGCTTAGGTAAAGGAATCACGGTCTCATCGTAGAAGCAAACATATACTTAGAAAGTACTATCTCGAGCAAGAGATGGTAAAAAGAAAGGATATAAGCTTAGAATACATCCCAACATATCAGAATCTAGCTAAACCATTGGCTCTAGTGCAAGTGGGATATTGTTAGACGTGATGTATGCCTTAGAGGCAATTTGGGCGATATGTTTTTATTAGTTATAATGTACAAACAATTTCGAATTATTATTAATAATAATTAAGACATCTTTGTTGCTTATCAGTGCTTTCTATTTATTATTGTATCTTGCTAGAATCATATATGTTTAATATATTTATGCGCATTGATTAGACAAAGTTCGTGATTATTTCATAGCGTAAAAGTGCATGGACATAGTGGGAGCTATGTGGTATGAGAACTACACACAAGTGTTTCTATGAATATTCTAAATATCCCTAGTTACAGTTTCATTGAGATCGGACATCAATGGAATGGATAGAATAACATGTGTAGGCTTACTCCTTGGATTAGATATAAGAAGATGATCTCATGAGCTGAAGGTTTTACCTTGAGTCAACACATGAATGTAATTGGGTAATACAATGGAGATCGCTATAAAATAGACACTAGCAAATTACTATATCCATGCATTGGTATCATGTCTTATTGCAGTAGTAGTACAAATATCCTCAAACCTGAGATACCGGTTACCTTGTGTATGAGTTATTATACTTTAGGTCATACTTTTTCATACCCTGGTGATTAGGATGATACAGGTGATTACGGGCATAGCGATGATCACATGTTGCTAAGCTGTGTAGTCAAGATGGGATCCATCACTCTTGATGTAGCATTAGAGATGTACATTAGGGCCCCTTATTGAAGTGACACACTCATGAACCTCTTATCAGAGTAAAAGATTGATAGAACAGGTTTCTAGTCAATCAAAATGGATGAGTGGTGTTCTTCGTGAACAAGTCTAATTCAAGGATAGCTAAGGCTATTACATGAGCTAACACTTAATCCGAGCTCAATACAATGGATGGTACTTAACCTGATGGAAGGAATGTATTGTATTGGTTACTACTGTATAACCGGATCAAGTTATAAGCACATGACATTTTAAATATCGAGGGATCAAACGCCTTTGCTAGAAAGCCCATTTGATCGTCTAGAGCTATCGGGTTCCATATCAGTCTGGAACATTGAGCTTAAAGGTTTTCGGATGCGAAGCCAAGTTTAGGCTAACCTTTAGCGGCTCTATACTTTGGGATCATATGAGGTCATACACTTTGGGTCTTTATTGGACCACGTAAAGAACCTATTGATTAGGCCTGTATCGAAAATACAAGTTGAAATCAGTGAGAAGAATTATTAATTGGTTGGACCAAATTAATAATTAAATGGAATAATGAAAAGATAGGAAAAATAGTCAGAGCGAGCAAGGGAATTTTCTCATTGCGATTGGGCTCTGAAAAGAACATGGGTTGTTCAAAGTGGGGCCCGCGAACTAAAAAGATCACTAGCAGTTAGTGAGCAAGCGCTGCCCTTGGTAGCGCTTCCACGAGCTTGGAGTTGTAGGCCCGTAGTGCATGGAAAGCAGATGCTTGCGAGGAGCCCAGTAGGGCTTCCATCAAGAAACACGTGGGTCAGCCTGCGGGTTTCCGTACCCACGAGGCTGACTCGCCGGCATGGGATAGGCATTATCCTATCCCATGTAGAGTTAGAGGGGAGTCTAACACTCTCCCATTTTTTTTCCTATATATGGGCTTCTAGCCTCTCATTATTCACACAACAGGAAAAGCTTAGAGCTATTTATCTCTCTTATTTCTACTCTCCTCTTCTTTTTTTTGTGAGATCCTTCACAAGTTTCTCCAAACAAATTGAAGAGTTCTTATAGAAGGCTCTAAGTTTAAGTGAGCTTTCAAGGTTTTGTTTTTGGGTTGATTTTCGAGTAGTCTAATAGTTACTATCAATCGACGGGTTCTACCTTTTCGAGGTTTTGGTCAGTGAAGATCCATGTGAATCAATTCATAAAGGATCTCCTAGTTTGGAAGCTTTTACTGTCAGAATTACTCAAAGGGAACATCGCTACCAAAAGGGAGATCAAGCACGCATCAACTGGTAATGCTTTAATCTTTAGATGCTAGGTTTCTTTTATATGTTTTATAAATCTAAACGCATCTATGGAATGTTTTAATTTAGATTATAACAATCATAGCATGCTTAGGAGATCCTTAGGTTAATTTTAAGTTATAAAATTCTGCCTTGCTATGATTACATGTTTAATTATTATTTTGATTAACCAACACTATATACACTGTTGTTAGTTGAGTATCCTAGAAAGATACCTTCATCAGCCTTTAGATCAAACTTACCTAGCTACGCTTTGGTGTTAAGAATAAAGCACCTATAGCCAAATGATCTAAGATGACCAATCTTAGGCTTGCGCCCTTGCCAAAGCTCATAGGGTGTCTTCTCAAGAATTGGGTGAATTAAAACTCAATCCAAGATATAACAGGCTGTGTTAACAAATTCTCCCCAAAGTAATTTGGTAGATTGTTATCACTCAACATGGATCGAACAATCTAAACTATGGCTTTGTTCTTTCTTTCTACAACCCCATTTTGTTGAGGAGTATAAGGAGAAGAAAAGTTGTGGTCAATACCATGTGCTGAACAGAATTCTTTGAAATTGAAGTTCTCAAAATTACGTCCATGATCAGTTCAGATTCTATTGATTTTAGTTCCTATTTCATTCATTATTCGATTACTGAGTTTAACAACAGATTCAAAAGTTTCACCTTTGCTACTCAACAAGACTAACCCAAGTGAATCTTGTGAAGCTATCCACAAACATCATCGAGAATCTCTTTCCACCCATGCTCATAGGTTGAACTGAGCTGAAAAGATCTAGGTGTAGGAGCTCCAACGGTCTCTTAGTTACTATGTTATTAATAGATCTAAATAATTTCTTAACTTGCTTATCGAGCTTGCATGCTGAGTAGAGCCTATCCTTCTCAAAGCTGATATTGGGTAAACCCATAACTAGTTTGCATTTTGGCTAGTTTGGAAAGAATATTCATATTTATATGACCCAACCTTCTATGCCAAAGCCATGAATTATCCTCCTTAGATACAAGACAAATATTAGTGGAGCCCGGGGATAAAATTAACCACATATACACATTCATTCTAGGAGTAAAGAGTATGGCTGAGTCTATCTTACAATTAATAACTAACCAACCTGGTTAGTCGAATGTAACCTTCCTGCCTTTATCACACGGTTGGGCTAAACAAAGCAACTTAAACTTGAGTCCTTTGATCAAAGAAACCTCTTTGATTGAAGGAAAGACACCAACAGTGCCATAACCCATAATCTTGCCTTTTTGGTTATCTTTGAAACAGACACTCCCATTTCTTTTATGCTCCAATGAGATGAACTAGCTTTCATCTCCTATCATATGTGTCATCAACGGATCTTAGGCTCACTTGCAAAACAAATAAGTTTTCTTAGGTACCCATGCTTTTGAGCTTGGTCATCCTTTGTAAGCAATGCTTAAATTAGACTAGCCGTACTCATCATAACAACCAATTTTATGCCTATAGAGAATTGTGGCATGTCCAGCTTTGCGGTAAAAGCCACACAATGCTTTAGCTTTGGGTTGGATCACTTTCTTCCTTTGAGAGGAATTCTTTCTCTTAGAATTGCAAGTTTAGTTACTCGAAGTTTGACTATTGGTTGGAGGAGGAATCTCTTTCTCCTTTAAAGCTATTATCTCACCACTCAACTCATCTAATTGCTTATTGAGAATGCTATCATGACATTCATGATACTTAGCTTTTTCTTAAAGAAAGCAGATATCAAGAAATAAGGAAGTGATAATATCTTCTTGATCTTCACTTCTCCTCACTAGCTCCTTGATGTATTTCCTTGACTCATTAGTCAGTTTCATTACATCAAAGAGTACTTGGGCGAACTCTTCAATAGACAAAGGTATTTTAAGATGTACCTCAGCTCGTGAGTTCTTCCCCCTGTTGTGCTTAGTTAAGAGTCAACATCGGATTGATTATGCTTAGAAGCAGATGCTGAGCTCTCACCCCTTCCATTCTCAATTGCCATTAAGCAGAGGTTAGCAAAGTTGGTAGCTTCTTCATCTGTGGATGGAGATTCTTTAGAATCATTGCAGGTGGCAGCAAGTGCCTCATTCTTCTTTATGAACCTCTTCTTATGTTTATACTTCTTGGTCTTTAGATAGGATGATTGAATATGGACCTTTTCACCACATCCAAAACACTTGATGTCTTTGTTGTGCTCCTTCCTTAGCTACACGCCGGTGCTAAGTTAACTTATCTTTAGCGGGAAATGTATTCTTGTTGAGCTTCCCATCCTTTTTCATGAAGCACTTAAATCTCCTAGTAAGAAGGGCTATTTGGTCATGCAAATCACTACTAGAGGATTCGTCTGATGAATCAGCCTTTAGGATAATGGCACTGCCCTCCTTTTCCTTTCCTTTACTCCTTTTGGAGTCATTGGTATATTTCCTTAGGATATCTCCTAAGTCAGCAAGGTTTTTATAAGCTCATCATAGCTATAGGTCTTTAGATAATGAGCCTATGCAATCATGCTCTTCTTGGCATCCCACTCGACAGTGAGAACACGAAGAATCTTCTTCGCAACCTCTTCTTTGGTGAACTCCTTGCCTAATTTCTTTTGTTCATTAACAATGTTAATGAACCTGACATTATGGATAATACACTCACTTTCACTAATCTAGAACATCTCATACTCCTTGAACATGAGGTTGATCTTGGACTCCTTCACCTTATACGTCCTATCGTAGGTAATCTCCAACTTCTTTTAAATTTCTTGCATTATCTCGCAGCCTAAGACCCTGTTAAATTCTGTAAGATCTGGCACACAATGTAAGTAATTGATTGCTACCTCATTCTCTTTAAGAAGCATCAAGTCAGCATCATAATAATCCTATGGATCGACTAGGACACTTTCCCCATTCCTTACAATTGTAGGAATTCTGCTGCCAAGCTCAATAGTGAGCCATGCTTGCATGCTCTGTGACTGTATGAAGTTTTTCATGCAATTTTCCCAAAACGTGTAATTATTACCATCAAACAGAGGTGACCTGGTTACAAACATTCCTTCTTTAAGAAGTACCATCTATCTTGAGCCAGAGCTAAAACTGTTACAAGCCATTTTGGATCTTTAACTCAAAGATAGCGAGTTTATAAGTTGAGCATTTGCTCTGATACCACTTGTTGGTTCAAAACAGCTTAATATAAATAGCAGAGGGGGGGTGAATGCTTTACTTGGTTCTTTTTATATTTTATTAAAATTCTTATCCATGTTTAGTTTTTAGATGTGTGTTGAGTGAAATGAGCTATGTTGGGTCTAAAAGCTATAAAATGCTCACCTTCCTTGGCATAATTTATCTTCAATCGCTGTTGAGTACTATATTCAGCTCAGATTGGTTTATCAAACAAAACTTGTGAGAACGAAGAATGATGAATGAGAAAAACTCGATAAAGATAAGCGACAATGGTTAGAATTTTAACACCTGAGATTTTATCCTAGTTCGGCCCCTATCCTACCTTTAGTCCCCAGATTTATTTCTGAGCTTTAGTCCACTAGTATTTCCTTTCTTCATTAGGCTGAGAAGCCTTTAAAGCAGGTAGACACAATTACAGAAAGTACCTTTCTTTCTAACTACCACTCAATCATAGTTTGGGTACCCTTCTCAAACTATCACTCAGATTTGTGAAAAGAAATTGTGAATAGAGAATTTTAACTTATAAAAATGTTGAATCCTTTACAATGTTAAATCTTCAGTGATTACTCTCTATTACAAATAGATTAGGGAATTCATGTTTGCTTTGATTGCTTGATTTGGAATTTTTGAAAGTTGGAATGTTTTGAATAGAGTTTTAGCTCTTAAGAAATTCAAGGTGAGTCACCAAGTTTGAACTTCTACTTCAGTCTTCTATTTATAGTTGAAGCTCTTGGAAGTAGCTGTTGCAAACTTCTTGTCTTGGTAATTTCTTCAATTTCTCTTCTCTTAAAATCTTTCGATTTTGCTCGTTTGAAACAAATTCCAAGACATTTAGAGACAGAGATTTTGAATGTTGAGGTGCAAGATTAATCCATTAATCGAATGCGTCAAGAACTCATTTTCCTTCAAGCAATCCATTTTGATCAAGATGTGCGTGAAGAATTCTGTAATGCGTTGACTTGCTAACATTGCAGATTTGTGCGGAGACACTAAGAAATGCAACATGTTAGAGGATTCCTTTTATCTTGGACTTTAGTGAGGATTCTCCAACATTCTATGTTGACACCTTTTGTTTGCGAGGACCACTTGAATATCTTCTTTAGTTTCAGCTCCTTTTCGCCTGAAAAGCATCCAAAGAATATTCCATTCCCCAAATAAATAGTTAAACACATTTAATTCATATATTTCTTTACGTGTCAAAAGAACTCATCTTTTATAACAAAAAGCTAATACTACTTCGCTGAGTCTATATCTTATAAGCTATGTAGTATTATGCTGAACTCGGTTTTTCTTACTCTAAGCCATAACTTACTTAATCACTGAGTAAACCGAGTTTTTTCCATTAAACAATCTCAAGTAAACTAGATAAATTAAGAATCTACTTAGTACTCAGTTAATTTCACTATCCTAGATAGTTTGTTTTTTCCAAACTTTTTAAGTACTATGAAGTGCTGTTAACTTTGGTTAAAGAAGTAGTTTAGGTTGATTTAGAACCAAAATGTGGGTGACTTGTATGTAAAATTTTTTATTTTTGGGGTAAAAATCGGGAGACTAACTGATTCTATTTATGTCACTACAATGTCGTTAATGACATTGCTCATGCCTATAACACCATTGCCAATAACGTTAATGATATGACAGAAGCTAAAAAAGAATAGTTTATGCTTTGACAGAAACCACTTCCAAGCGTAATTTTTAGAGTTATTTGTGTACTTTAATGTTACTTGAGGCTTTTAAAACTTGTTGGATGAATGTTTTAATTTAAAATGCATGATTATGAAATGGAGAAGGAGATGAAATTAAGCATCGGCTTTTATGATTAAACATTGTATTTTGTTAATTTGTTTTTGCAGCTGTAGACCTATACCAACTTCGTCGGCATAGGGGCTATCAAGAGATGATAGAACCACACGACCAGGGACCTAGAGCTTAGAGAGGCCATTGATACCAGCGGCTTCAGTGTATTGGCTTGGTTAATGTCGGAAAACATGTAACACATGGCACACCCTACTTGCACCACCTTGGTCGAGCGATGGTCCAAGAATACCCACACCTTCCATCTTCCGATGGGGGAGCTTACCATCATACCATCTGATGTGGTGGCCATGACTAGGCTGGCTTATACCTAGGGGGCCATCCACTTTGATGTTTTCATAGACCGATTCTCCACTTCTTGCTAGGTCATAAACCGAGTGAGAGAATTGTTTGGAGTGGCACCCCGGGTGGGTGAGCTCTCCTACAAAGAGCTCTATAACCACTAATGCTCGATGGAGGTGGTCCTTACTAATTAGTAGCCTCAATGCATCTGCTTGTTTATGATTTCGCTGATGACCATCCTATTCTTCTCGGTTGCTTCTAGCAAGACCAACTACAAGTTGGTATCGACCATGGAGGATGTTGCAAGGATTTCGGGGTAGAATTGGCCACAAGCCATCTTGGGCCAACTGTACTACAACCTTGATTACACTATGAGGGCTCATGACAAAGCCTTGAAGTTGAGTCATGTCCTGCTTCAGGTATTTTATTTAGATTTTTCTGCCTTTATTTGTTAACACTTTTTATTATCTTGTTTGATTTTTCTCCCTTTTTTAAGGTCTTGGCCTTTGAGTAGCACATCCTCCCTCCTCCAATCTTCAAGACTGCCCCATTCCCGGGGAGCATTTTCTAACCATTTGGTGCTAGAGGATTGGTGGTTTCCGTATGTGGTGGATTGCGTACCGAGAGTGCTTTTTCCATGTGGTGATTGAGTAGGTATCCATCCCTTTCTACCAAGTAGGTTTATTATCTTACTTTATGATTTGTTTCTAATTTTGTGGTAATATTTACCTTTTCTCATTGTAGCTTACTTCCGATCCATGGACCGATGTGCCATATTGGGAGTTATGGTAGACATGTGGATGACCATCGACTGGTGCTAGAGTGTCCCCTTTCCCTCGAGTGGTATTTTGGGGAAAGGATCCAGGCTTGGCAGACCACTATGATAGATCGATGACCAGTTCCTCCTCATTCTCCAACCGGGGTGTTTTAGCCCAACTTGAAGATCAACTTTGAAATAAATCGAGCCACCTTTCTGGACAGGATTTGTGCCACGATTACTTCAATCTACGAGGCCTACCGCATACACATGCGCTTGCTCTAGCTCCCTTGCCCTTGTAGGTGGGATGATGTTACTAAGGATTGGAATCACCGAAAGGCTGCGAAGATGATGGCAGGTGCCCCATCAGATGACGAGGATGTGGAGGCAGACCTTGGGGGAGACGGTAGAGGTGATGGTCTAGGAGATGGTCCAGATGATTGTCTTTACAATGGCATGGGCTACGACGATGCTGGTAGCGGGGACCACAATGATGGCGGTTTGAGCTCTTCCCAGGTATGACTCGTATCTAGATCTGATTCCTTTAAATCTTTGTTCTTTTTTACATGTCCTTTATTATTTTTGAAAAAGGCTGGTGCGAGCAAGCGGGCCTGAGTGGAGCATGCTGGCTCATGAGACAAGATGTATGCTATGCCCGGATATGTGGAGAGCCATCTCATGATTCCTCAGAAGATGGCTTTCTCACTATTCATGAGGGTGGGGGAGCAGTAGACTTAGATGCTGTCTCCGAGTTCGTATTCCCTGTCCTTCACTCCTCAAGACACCACCAATGTGAGGCTCTTTTCCTTTGTCTTTTTACAACTTGCTTTAAGTATTCGTGATTCTTGATTTGGCCTTCATTCCATGATGGCAGGTCCCCCGTGCTGATGCTAAGATGCTCGCCCATCATTACTTGTTTGCTCGTGACATGATCATCGTGTAAAATGGGGCAGTTGAGGTATTCCTACGTAATTTCCTATAGATAGAACATTATGATATTTGTGATTGCATATCGTGTATGTGTTATGATATATGTGCATGTTCGTCATTTGTTGACAATTTTTGTGAATGCTATGGCATGATGTTTTTTTTTCTACTGTAGGCATTGATTTCTTTGGATCACCAGGATCACTTGCAAGCACAAATCGAGGTCCAAAATCTCAAGTGTTATTTGAGGACTTGGGATTTGCAAATCGAGGACTTAGAGAGGCCGCTAGCTTAGGCTTGAATGCCAGCTAGCCTGATTGCATCCGGGGGGAACTGGTATAGGATGCGTAGAGGGACCCCATCCTTCTCTAGTCTTTATCAAGGGGTGTCTAGCAGCCAGGATGTGGAGGCAGGCAACCGTATTGGTAACATCAAGGATAATGATGATAATGAGGCCTCATCGTTAGCTTAGATTTTTCATCTTTTCTATGTATTGATTTCAAAACAATTAGCGGTAGTTGGCACCCATGAAGCCTTTTACACATTTCTTTTCTTATTTTCCTAAATATTATGCTAGATTTGGATGTTTACTTTAGTTCAATTTTATTTTTCTCTAACAAAATTGCAATGCTTGATCTTGCTGAAGTGATGATTTTGGCTCTCAAAAAGAGCCAGCTAGTCTCTTGGTCTAAAATCACACCCGTAAACTGACTTTTTGCCAAAACGATGCCTCCAATTTGCCACCGCAATTTTCATATTATTAATCACATGAGAAAATTTAGTTCACTAATATATATAGATAACTTGCTGGAGAAGCCATATCGTTAACGATATTGGCCATATCATTAATGACATTACTTAAATAGTTAACGGCATTACATTCTAGTTTCTAGATTTTCTTCCTTCTTCATTTTTCTTCAAATGATGACCCACAACCACATTCCTCTAGGCTTCTTTCACACATTGAAGAACCCAATTTGGAAAAAATTCAAGAGATTCAGCTTTTGGGGACTCCGTTATCTTGCATTATGCCTATAAATACAGCTTTAGTTAGAGCTATGCTACCGTTTTGGGATCTGACTACCCATATTTTTTGCTTTTCTCATTAGGAGCTTATCAGATGATTGAGGAGTACCAGGCTATCCTCGAGATTCCGTGCCCTCAAGCTCTTCGAAGCTAAGGACACTCTTTGAGGTTTGTAGAGCATGGACTCCATGGTGCCTTTCCTTTCTCACCCACCATCTCCTAGAGGGTTTCATATTGAGGCTGTGCTGGAGAGGTGTGTTAGTTCTCAAGGACTCACATCGCCTGGCCTTGCATGCTTACCTTACTCTTGATGTCTGAGTTTCTTTATGGAGTTGGTCCGTTGACCTGTTCTGACTATTCTTCATCATCGACCCTCGAGGAAACTCTCCATCTACTCTAGAACTTGTAGAGAACCTTATCGGTATGGATGCTGCTTCTTCACATCCTAACATGGTTGGTGATCACTTCACTCTTCTCAACGTATGTTAAACATGATAGTCAATAAAGTCCCCTTATTTTTCACAATATTAACATGACTTATTTCAAGTGAGGCTCTTAGAGAAGCTTTCCCTAACCAGTGATCCTCTGGGGAATCCTTCTAATTACTCTCCTATTACTTATAACAAGCAAGGGTTGACCACTGAGGGGCATTCACAAATGGCTAAGCTTGATTGAATCCATGTTTTTAGTCAGCTTTCCAATGATAGGATTAGGTGGCTTTGCCCTTGGTGGGCGATTACCCATGTTGCATTCCTGATGCATGAGGATGGGATATAGCGGATGGGTCTATAGCTTTACACATTCTACTCACCCTGCCACTTTTGTAAGCAATATTAGAGCCGCTAGAGGATACCGTGCAATATTTTCTCCTCTAGCATTTCTGAGTGGCATCATACTTGGCCAGAAAGATTGTCGATCTTGTGGGTACAACACACACAGTTCACTCGCTTGGATTATGGGGCGGTTGAGACTACAAAGATTGATTGATTCTACTAAGGATGGCTAGGGTTGATTATGTCTTTGACGGATCCTGAGAGGTACTCTTGGGTGACGAGAGTGGTCATGGGAGGAAGATGGACTGAGCCCTTATAGCTGTAGATAGAGCTAGCCTGTTGAATGGTTGAAGATGAGAATGATGCTATTAAAATAAAAAATTAATAGACTTTTGCTTAGAATGTACCAATGTGGTATGATTCTAAAAGATTCATTTATCTTTTCTTTTCCTAAATATGAACTATTGAATGAATTAAAATTGAAAGTGCTTGTTGTTTACTTATGGCGTTTCCACCATTGGTATTCATACACTTAGATTATCATACACATGAATTTTTTCAGTGACAAATGATATCTTTATTGATGAAATAAATCAAAGTACAAATGTTTCAAGTGATCTAACTACTATTTCGGGTTTTCTAACTAATGAACATATTGTTTTTCACTCACTGTCCTATGTTTTGCCTGAGTCGCCCTTTTTAAGTTTTCAACTCATCGGACTATTTATTTTCTTTTGCGAAAATTGCCTTAATTTTTGCTCAACCAACGAAATGTTAGCTGATGGGATAAATTACATATATATTTTTTGTTTTGTACTACTTTTCTTAATCTATTTCCTTTCCTAAACTTGGTAGCGCTTGAGCCTATCTTAGTTAATTTGATTCACGAATTTGTTGCCATCCATGTCCATTATCTTGACATCTCCCTTGCTTAGCACTTTCTTGATCTCGAAAGGGCCTTTCTAATTTGGTTAGAATTTCTCCTTAACATCCATATTTGAAAGCCTTAGCTTCTACAAAACCAAATCTCTTACCTTTAGTGGCTGCTTCTGGTGCTTGATTTTACTATTGTACACCCTAACTATCCACTATTGTTACATCTGTAGGTGATGCAAGGCTTGTTAGATATATTGTATGCCCTGAGAGGAATTAGGGTAGTACATTAGCTTGTATGATGTATAAACAAATTTATTAATTAATAAAAGGCATTTCTTTATTGTTCAAAGTTGTTTCTTTAAGTATATGTACGTTTATATGTTATACTTATTAATTGATTAACAAAGTGCATGACATAAGTTATTGCATAGAAGAGAAATCATAGTGGGACTATGATTGTTGAGATTCTCTTTATGTGTAATTATAATTATGTCTAAACGTCCCTGATCATAGTTTCATCGAGACTGGACATTGATGAAACGGATAGATCAGCATGTGGGTGCCCTTCTCAAAAGTAGCTGATCTCAATAAGCTAAAGATAGGATCATAGAAATGAACACATGAATATACACTAAATGTATATTGGAGACCCACTATGAGATATCATACGGATTAAATATCCAGTGTCAATGATTATCTCGCTACAGTAGTTGTGCAAGTATCCTTTGACTTCAGAAACTAGTCATCTTGTATATTCGTCATTATACTTTGGATCATTCTTTCACATTTCTCTCTAGAGGATGTCATAAAGGATTATCACGGGTATAGCGACGTCTGTTGGTTGATGAGCTAAGTTGTCAAGATAGGATCCATCACTCCCGGATATAGAGGGAGAAATACCTGGCCACTTGTAGAAGTGACATTGGCTCAATAAACCTCTGATCAGAGTATGTTCTAATAGGATAAGATTCTAGTTAAAACATCTCAATGAGTAATGTACTCTGGTTACAAGTTAAAACACACTAGCTAGACTCAGTTTAAATTGGTCTGTAGGGTTGACACTTATCCGTACCCTAAAACCAGATGGTATTGATTGATGGAAGGAGTGTATTGCACAGTAGTCTACTGTTGAACAGGACTTGATTGATAAAGCAATGAAATCTCAGGCATCGGAGGATCATGAATCCTTGCTTAACGCCTCTGATGATCGTCTAAAGATACGGACTGTTATCTTTGTATAAAGTCCACAATAATCGGTTTATCATAGTGGGAAAAACCAATTGAATGAATCTTTAGCGGCTTGGTGTCCAGGGTCCTACGAGTCACACACTTTGAGGAGCTATGAACAAAGCTAAAGTATTCTCAGACTGGGTCTGAACTAAAATGTATTAAATTGGAAAATTACATGTCCGATTAGATCGGAAGATATATGGACAAAGAGAGAATGGTATTTAGTATTTA
>CATIWQ010364475.1:0-18773 GCA_949673415.1 Euphorbia schlechtendalii
AGCTAGTCCTTTCCTGTGGGATCGATATCTTTTAAAACTACATCGCAACTGTATACTTGCAATTATCATCATTTTTCTATGTGATAAGGGGTATTGACAACACCTATACTTTACGTAAACAAGTTTTTGGCGCTGTTGATATATAGCCGAATCTTGTGAATAAACTAGTAAACTTATCAGTGGAAAAGTGGCGAACATCTCATTTGGGGATGATACCAAAATATCCGTGAAGGGGAAAGGTAACATCCTCTTTCATGCTAAAGATGGTAGCCACCAACTAATTTCAAATGTCTACTATGTGCCTAATATGAAATGCAACATCTTTAGTCTGGGCCAACTCTTAGAAAAAGGCTATGATATTCATATGAAAGATTTTAGTCTTTTTATAAGAGATGACAATGGAGATCTTATCGCCAAAGTTCGAATGTCAAAGAACAGAAAGTTTCCTTTGAACATTCAAAATGATGTTGCGAGGTTTCTAAAGGCTTGCTATAAAGACTCATCACGGCTATGGCATCTTCTATTTGGTCATCTCAACTTTGGAAGACTGGAGCTGTTATCCAAGAAAAAAAATGGTAAGAGGTCAACCATGTATCAATCATCCTGATCAACTGTGCGAATGATTTCTACAAGGGAAGCAATTAAGAAAAAGCTTTATAAATGAGTCAACCTCTAGAGCCAAGAAGCCGTTAGAGCTCATCCATACCAACGTTTGCTGTCCAATCAAGCCAAGTTCTCTTGCTAATAACAGTTACTTCCTTCTCTTCATTGATGATTATTCAAGAAAAACATGGGTTTTTTTCGTGAAGCAAAAATTAGAAGTATTCAAAACATTCAAGAAGTTCAAAGCAGCCGTGGAAAATGAAAGTGGTCTCAAGATCAAATCCTTAAGATCTGATCGAGGAGGAGAATTCGCATCCAAGGAATTCAACAAGTTCTGTGAAGCAAATGGAATCCATCATCCCTTAACAGTTCCCAGATCCCCCCAACAAAATGGTGTGCTAGAAAGGAAGAACTAGACAATCCTTAACATGGCAAGAAGTATGCTCAAGAGCAAGAAACTACCCAAGGAGTTTTGGGCAGAAGCTGTGGCTTGTGTGGTGTACTTATCAAATCATTCTCCTACAAGAAATATATGGGGAAAGACTCCACAAGAAGCATGGAGTGGAAGGAAGCCTGGAATTTCCCACCTACGAGTCTTCAGGAGCATAGCCCATGTTCACAAACTAGATGAGAATCGAACCAAGCTGGATGACAAAAGTAAAAGTTTAATCTTCATCAGCTATGACTCAAGCTCAAAAGGTTACAATCTATACAATCCAAATGAAAAGAAGGTTGTGATAAGTAGAGATGTAATATTCGATGAAGAAGGAGAATGGAACTTCGACTCTCGTAAAGGTGAATTCAGTTTTTTTGAATCGGAAGAAGATGAGCAGACACCAACTGGGCAACCAAGAGAACTTCAACAAGATATCACAACTCCGCCAAACTCTCCAGGTAATAGAAATATATCATCTCCATCATCTTCTTGATCTTCAGATGGGATTGAAGAAAGAGATTTTCCTCGTTCGAGAGCCCTTAAAGATCTATATGAAGTAACTGAACAACTAGACTATTTAACACTATTTTATCTATTTACTGATTGTGAACCAATGATATTCCAAGAAGCTGCTCAAGAGAAAAGGTGGAGAGATGCGATGGATGAAGAAATCAAAGCAATTGAGAATAATGGCACATGGGAACTCACTTCACTTCCCAAAGGACAAAAGGTGATAGGTGTCAAATGGGTGTACAAGATAAAGAGAAATACCAAAGGAGAGATTGAAAGATGCAAGGTGAGGCTCGTTGCAAAAGGATGCAGTCAAAAGGCTGGAATTAACTACGATGAGGTATTCGCTCCAGTTGCTCGATTGGAAACTGTTAGGCTCATCATTTCTTTGGCAACTGAAAATAAATGGAAGATTCATCAAATGGATGTAAAATCTACTTTCCTAAATGGAGTACTTGAAGAAGAGGTTTATATACAGCAATCCCTAGGTTATGAAGCCAAAGGCTATGATGACAAGGTGTTAAAGTTAAAGAAGGCTCTTTATGGTTTGAAACAAGCACCAAGGGCATGGAATAGCAGAATTGACAAGTACTTCCAAGATAATGGTTTCAACAAATGTCCCTACGAACATGCTTTATATACAAAGATCAAAGATGGAGACGTTTTGATAGTGTGCCTCTACGTGGATGATTTGATCTTCACTGGAAGTAATCCAAGCATGTTTAAGGAATTCATGGAAGTGATGACAAGGGAATTTGAAATGATGGACATGGGACATATGGCGTATTATCTCGGAATCGAAGTCAAGCAAGAAAATGATGGAATCTTCATGTCACAAGAGAGCTACGCAAGGGAAATCCTCAAAAGGTACAAGATGGACAATTGTAAGCCGATCAGCACGCCGATGGAGTACGGGATCAAACTATCTAAGCATGAAGAAGGTGAAAGTGTGGATCCAACATTGTTCAAAAGTATAGTAGGAAGTCTTCGCTATCTCACCTGCACGAGGCCAGACATTCTTCATGCTGTCGGATTAGTAAGCCGCTACATGGAATCACCCACTACCACCCACTTCAAAGCCGCCAAGAGAATTCTACAATATGTGAAAGGTACAATTGACTTTGGCTTGCTGTATTCAGTATCTAATGATTACAAGCTTGTTGGTTATAGTGATAGTGATTGGGGTGGAGATAAAGATAATCGAAAAAGAACTAGTGAATTTGTGTTCTTCATGGGTGATATTGCTTTCACATGGATGTCAAAGAAGTAGCCAATCATCACATTGTCTACTTGTGAGGCAGAATAAGTTGCAGCAACCTCGTGTATTTGTCATGAAATTTGGCTCAGAAATTTATTGAAGGAGGTTGGTTTAATACAAGAAGAACCGACTAAGGTCTATGTTGACAACAAGTTAGCCATTGCCTTAGCGAAGAATCCTGTATTTCATGATCGAAGCAAACACATCGATATCTGCTATCATTTTATACGAGAATGTGTTACGAGAACAGAAGTACAAATTGAATACATGAAGACACAAGAACAGATTGCGGATATATTCACTAAGCCATTTACGGCCGAAAACTTCACGAGATTGAGAAGTCTACTTCGAATGACTAGATCAAGTTTAAGGGGGGTGTTGGATTATAACCTTGATCTAATTAAGAAAAAATCCAAACTAATTTAGAGGCTATTAATTTCAACTAATTTAGAGGTCATTAAATGCAACTAAATAAGTTAGCTATTGATTGTTTTAGTTGGGAGTTGTGGTTAGATGGATGTTGTGGTTAGTAAATGTGTTAGTTGGGCATTGTATCATTCGCCTATAAATAGGTGAGTTGTTTAGTTATTTATCATCAATTAGAAGTAAGAACTCATTAAGAGAGAAAAGAAGAAAAATAAGAGTGAGTTGTAGTGTTGTATTTTAGTGAATGTTCTTGTAATATTTTCTTTGAATTTAATTAAAGTTGTTCTTTTGAGTGTCATATTTCCAACAGACACTACAACACCCAACCCAAGAAATCATTCCCCTCATTTGGAACTGAAACTGCACTACGAAAAACCCCATCAACAAATTGAAATGGTCACATTCATTTGTATTGTTACAATCAGAAACATTGAGACTATCCCAATGCCAGAATCAATTTTCATGGGTAGGAATTTCGCAATAGATTTCAAGTCACCAACATGTGGTTTACATGCCATCTTGAGTTTAATTTGAAGGCTGCACCCCAAGATTTCCTGGAGAATGACTGAAAATCGTTAAAAGATATTATTGTGGACGAAAAACCTCTTGATGATCAGTTTTCTCCCTGAGAATGCCTCATTATGAACTTCATAGGTATCTAGTATCTTGCTTGGATGGATCATTCATCAATTTCTTGGCCTCCAACTTTGGTAAAGGGTCTCTCTTGACTTCAACTTTGAAAAACCGGATAGAATTGACATTGTTAGATGTTTAGTTTCTATACCAATTGATCTGTGTGGATGTAACTTTGAGGTTTTAGCTAACTCTATGACTTTTCGAGTTCAAATATCACTCAGGCAATGTCAAGCGTGTACCAACTGTGATCTAGCACTATTTGATTCATCTAGATCAATTTCCCATAAAGATAGCACATATTATCTCCACAGCAAGGGGTATCATAGCACAAATCCCGTCCAAGTTCTCTCATCTTTAATTAAAGATGTTACTTGAGAGATTTTAAACAACATAATTACCGAGCAATCATTTTAAGGCAGCCAACTCCCATATGCAGGAGAACCCATCATGAAATTAATATGTATTTACTGCCATAAAAATTATATTAAATGTAGATTAATACTATTTATTTAATATATGTACTTAAAACCATAACTTTACAAATTTATTTTATATTGGAGTAATTTTCATATATCTTAACTAAGTACTAATTTGTTCATCTAATCATCAAATATGGTTTTATCCGAAATGTTGATCACTTTTTTGTTTTATTTTTATTTAAAGTATGATTTCTTACATGAATAAAACATTAACGATAATATTATTTATTGGAGTAGCATAAATTATAACACTTATATCATATCAAATAATTCAAAATATTAGTATTTTAACAATTTTCAGAAATCCATTTTAAACTATCAATTTAATATGGTTGAACTTTAAATTCATGACGTAATCTCTTTATTGGTTCAATGAAAGCTGATAACACCATGGTAGCGATAGAATGAAATTAAGAATATAACAATTGGTTGGAACTTGGAAGTAAAACAAACAAAACATAAAAACAAGATTGCTCGTATAATAATTCATAAATAACTTGTTCTTGTTCTCGTCAGGGAGCAAATTCCACTTCAATGGTTCATAACCATTGTATAAACTCTCACCACCTTCTATATTTACATTCATATTTTGAATTTTGATATGTAGATCTCAGTTGTAATATATACCCTGGCTAGTTGGACAGGCTCTACGTCCAAATTTTTTTTATTTAAATTTTTCCTAATACAATCATTATTACAAATGTACTTAAACGAAAAAGAAAATAATATTTCTTCATTATAAAAGTCGGTTCATATAAAAAAATAAAATAAAATAACATATAATGAGATTATATCCAAATAATAAAACATATTATGTATTCAGCAAGGATATCATTTTCCGGATACTGAATAACTGAAATGCAAACGAATAGGTGAAAATCTTATTTTCAAATTTTGAACGTTTAGATATTATTTTGATGATTTTTATTCTTTCTAACTATCTTGTTTCAGCTCCGTTAAATCAATAATAGCTTCATTCATTAAGAACATGGAAAAAGGAGAGCTGTCATCATATTGGTAATTTTCGTTTATACTTGTTTACTTTCTTCATTGTCACTTGAATAATACTTATATCTCAATTATGCCCAATTTTTTTCTTCATTTCAGGTTTTCCAAGCCTAGATTTGCAGATGTGATGATTCAAACACATGGTCCGCAGTTTTCAATAAACATGGTTGGTTAATTACGTGCTTAATTAATATTACATAATTCTCGGTTTTACCTTGCCAAGAAGCTCTATCTTGGCTAAAATATTTATTTAACTTTCGATGGTTTCAAATGTGTTTGTAAGCACCCACTCTGTTTCTACCAGTATAGGTTTAGTTATTAAGTAGAGCTGCACACATGGCCGAATCTAAACGTAGGTTTGGAGTGCGACGGTTTAGGATCCAGTGTTAAAAGGGGCCATATTTTTCATTTTACATGTTTATGTACAAAGTTTACCAAGCTCTTTGAAAAAATGTTAGTAAAATGATAGTTTTTATTTAAAATGTATAAGAATACATTCAATTTTATATAAATTTTGTGATAAACAATACAATTTTTTCTCATTTTGACTGTGTAATAAGAAAACCAGTGATCTAATGTGTATTTGTCTACGCAGGAACTTGTCGCTGAAAGATCAGCCAAAGTAGGTTACTTGCTCAAAGAAAATCCAACACTAAAACTCGATACTCTTGTCGAGAATATTCCAGCTGATCCTGAAATCATTGATATTGTTGTAAATTTCTGTCACGGTTATGAACCCGCTTTGTCTGCTGAGAATGTGATTCCACTTACTTGCCTTGCTTTCTATTTAGAAATGACAGAAAGTTACTGCAACAACAATCTGATTAAGAAGACTCTTTCCTTTTTCGAAGAACGAGTTCTCACTAGTTGGAATGAAACTATCAAAGCTATCCGTTCCTTAGGCTGTGTTCTTCCACAAGCCGAAAAACTGGGGTTGCTTGACGCTTGTTTACAGTCTCTTGTCAAAAAAGCATTGCTCAATCCCCGAATCGTTGGAAATCCAATCAAGAACGATGATAATATTGAAGATGATGATGATGAGGAAGAAGATGATGAGGAAGAAGAAGAAGGTTATAGACCGAATGCAAGAAGAAGACTCTTTCTTCCAGATTGGAAATTGGAAGATTTGACTACTCTTTCTCTTCAGCAATACTGTCCGATTATTCACAGGATGAATCAGTATCAAATCCCGCCCAAGTACATAGCAGGATCTCTTTGTTTGTACGCTGAGAAATGGGTTTTTTGCAATGGAATCGAAGAGGGGAATATATCGATGTACAGAAGGAACATGTGGAGGGATGTGATTGAAACAGTCGAAAGACTTCTTCCTAACGAAAAAGGACTAATTCCCTGCACATTGCTTTTCAAAATGCTTAAATATGCTATTGACTTGGAATCGAGCAATGAATGCAGACATGGATTCGAGCAGCGAATCGGGAAGCAACTTCACAAGGCAACAGTTAACGACCTTTTGATACCTTCTCAAGGCTATACGAAAGAAACCCAGTATGATATCGACTGTGTGAGGAGAATTCTGAAGCATTTCTATGGAAATTACACGACTCCTGACAGTTCGGGATTCATCCCAGTTTCACAGCTTATTGAAGACTTTTTGATAGAAGTTGCAACTGACATTGATTTGAGGACAGATACTTTTGTTAACCTTGCTGAGATGTCAATGACAGTTTCGTTAGGGATCCAGAGGAATTCGGATGGAATTTATAGAGCAATCGATATTTATTTCGATAAGCATAGGTATTTGACGGAAGACGAAAGAAATGAAGTGTGCAAAATTCTGGATTGCGACAAATTGTCGCCAGAAGCATGCCAACATGCAGCGACAAACGAAAGAATGCCATTGAGGTTTGTGGTGCAGGTTTTGTTCATGACACAGTTGCAAATGAGAACCTCATTAGCTCATAAAGTTGAGGCATTTGACTCGAAAATTATTAAAGAAGTGGATGAAGAAATAAAAGGCGATGTGGGTTTCGACGAGGAAGAAGTGAGGGCTGACATGGAGGAAATGAGCGTGAAAGTAATGGAGTTAGAGAAGAAATGCAATGTTATGAGGAAAGAAATTGAGAATCGAAACAAAAATCCGAAAACAAAAAAGGACGACAAGGAGAAGCGTAGTGTGTGGAAGGAAATGAAGCGAAAATTCGGGTGCATGAATGATTCCAATTGCCAAGTCAAGAAGAAGAAAAAAGTGCATCCAAAATATTGATTTATGTTTTGTTTAATAAATGTGATACCTTGCAGTTTCCGAATTTCCTATAGCAACTCTTCTAACCTTTTATTTATTCTGGCTAAATTTAATCTTCAATCTATGCATATGCACACGTAAAAACACACAAAATGTCCTTTTTGATGACATTATCACCTTCTATTACCAGGCTTTTAATGCACATATACCCTCGCAAAAACTTCCATGAAAAATATGTTTCAAGTTCGTTGACATTTGTTGGAGATCGAGTCCCGTTTATCACATTTCTGTCATGTGTTTGTTTTCTCAATGAAAATATTTGGTAACCGAAACAACAAACATGAACATTATATTTATATCCATATCAAACAAAGATCTCTACCACTCAATTGCTACGAATTGCATTTGATTTTTTTTCTTAAGTTGATGAACCCCTTCATCAACGTGGTTTTTGTGAGTGATTTGCCATAAAATAAATGATCTATGAATAAAATCAATCGGAAAATGAAAAGTTGAATATTTTCAATATTCATCCATATCGTTGACCATTATTTATCAACTTGTTCATTTTTATGCGGTAGTAAGAAACTACTAATTCCCTGTTCTAATCTTCCAAGGGGGGCATTTTCTCCCATGATCATTGTCAGCGGGGGGAATTTTGTCCTCCTTTTCATTCTCGATTATAACAACGACACTTTGCACGCTACGTCCTTCTTCAATAGTAGAATTAGAAAGCTGGAGGGGCTCATTATGTTATTGTTTGAGAGGTGGGGAACCTCTCGGGGTGAAGCATCTATACAAATAAGTGAATAACCAAAATAACCAAGGAATGGCAACAAGAATCAAACCAACAATAGGAAATAATGGCTGGGAATCATCAACGGGGAAGTGAAGATAAAGAGCAAGAAAAACACCACCAGTAACAATACATGATAGGAAAAATAAAGCAATAAGGTAGATTACAACAACTTGTTTTTTTGCGTCGGTAAGGTGGAAATTGATTATTCATTCTCCTTTTGCTATGTTATATTCATCCCCACCATTACAAATCCATCCAAAATGGATCAGTTTGTAATCTATCATCAGTCATCACTAATATTAATCAAATTTTAATATTTAATATTTATACAAAAACTTATTTACCACTACTTCAATCATGAGTTGGTTATTTTATTATACGCCAAATACATCTGAAATTGCTAGGGACTTTTTATGAACGACCTAAATCCGTATCCATTTGTTGTCCATATTGGATATAGATCCGTCCTGGATCCATTAGGTTTATAATTTTAGTATCCATTGTTAGTATTTTAGTGTAATTGGATTTGAAAAATTGACTAATGCGATCGTGATATATCATCGAACAAGTCAAGAGAGTGTGAAGTGCATACTTGTTTGGGTTCCATCACGATTCGGGGGTCCAGGGGCACCACCCCCAATAGTGGGTTTAAGGGGCGGATGCCCCTGGCTGGGTCCAAGGGTAGTGCCTCGGCCAGGATCGAGCTGCCGGTATAGCTCGTATGCTCGAAGGGAAAATTTTATTTTAGTATAAAAATTTCAGTGTATTAATCCCAAAAATTTATGTCTTTTGGACATGCATGTCCCTTGATCGAATTTGTGTCTTTTGTGCATTGTTCCTTGCTCGAAAATTCGTGTCTTTTGGACATGTCACTTGGAAAAATATAAGCACCTAAAATTATTTATTCGTTAAGTTGATTCAATAATTCACAATATTTTCGCATTTTAATTAAAAAATATGACAAGACCACTAAAAAAGTTTCAATCTGATAGTGTTATCTCGACTTCAGTTTCATCCAAATAATCTCATATTCCCAACATTCATGTCCAACATATTTAGGACTAAAATGGATCTAATTGACTTCCAAGTTTTTTCCCTATCCAAAGCTTTTACAACCATCACATTTTTTTGTTATCATAAAAACAAAATTCTAATACAGAAAGTATTCAAATAGTAAAAGTCCAATGAAATGAAGAAGCATGTTGAAAAGAAAGGATAAAACATTGCTATTTTGAATTAGACAAAATGACGTGGAAAAGGGATTGAAACGTGGGATTGCAATTTATACAAAGTGCTACGTGTATGAGAAAACGGATCCGGATCCCAACATGAATCTAGTACTTGTTTCATATCAGTTTTGTTGTATTCAGATATGGTCTAGATCTAGGTCTAAGATAATAAGATTAAGCTTCTATAAAAGGATTCCAAGCGGGGTATGTGATCCATAGTTATTTCTAGTAACATATTAATTTTTTGTTAGTTTGATTTTTTGAATGTCATTTACTTGATTTCTCTCTCTCAAGAAGTTGTCACGTGACGTACAAGAGGCAATTTGATGCATTTTTACCAAATTCAAAAGAATTTGAGAAACAATTGAAAGTTTGTAGACCCCTCAGCATAAGTATCGAGTTCGGATAACTTCAAATGTATTAAGGCTATTTATATAAGCATACCTTTTTTACCCTTTAAGAGATGATCGATGGAAGGACTGTCTGAGGGAGAGTAATTTGGCCAAGATCTTGTAAACCTCATGAATGAGAGCAATAGAATGAAAATTAGCAAATGTAGATGTACATGCCACTTTAGGAATAAAAATAGTGAAAGATTTTTTCATAGTAACCGGAAGAGAACCAGTTGAGAAAAAGTCATCAAAAACTTTCATGAGATCATTTTGAATCACATACCAAGCTCTTGTGTAGAAATATAAGTTTAAACCTTCCTAGAGCTTTATTTTCCCCCAAAAGACAATGGCATTCCTGTGAGCGGGAGACACGGAGCGGTGGGCCGAGAGAGTGAGATTTCATAGGCGTGGTCCACCGGGGCGTTTGAAAAAGAAAAGCACCGAGTCGGGGGACCCGGGGAAAAAGGTTGAAAGAGAGAGTGAAAAATGTTTTAGATCAGTTCGAACCTGAATCCGCCGTCTCTTAGTGTGGAGTCGTCACCTGGATTAGCTCTTTCTAGGAATTAGAGTCCTATGAGGCTTAATGTCCGGGGGACAGTCCACCAAGATACAGAGATTCGGGTCCGGGATAAGTTACTTATTTCTTATATGATCACATTATATTACATCTACAGAAAACCGTATTTTCTTAGTTATGCATATTAGCACTTAGGTCATTTTTAGACTTTATATGCATGATTCATGTATTGCAATATAATAAACCATCCACAAAGCGGAATAATAAACCATCCACAAAGCAGTAAGTAAATGCTGAAAATAAAATTACAAGGCTTTCAAAAATCGGGGGATGCAACGCCCACTACCCTATTAATTACATTTCCTCGAAAATATGTACAATACCCGAAGGAAAAATAAAAGCCTAAACATGCATCTAACTTGCATCCACAAAGGTTAGCACAGGGGATATATCACATGTGTTCTATTTGATTTTAGCGAGGCCCTTGTGGCCTAATTAAAACATCGAAGATTTTTAAAGTTGTTATTTTAAATAAAAATAGTTCATTTTTATTTACACGTATGTTGGTTAATATTATTAGTGAAAATGACCACATGGCAAAAGGTGAGGTTTGTTATCCAGGAATATATTTTATTCCCTTCGTTGGGGTATTCTAATACAAAAATTAAAAAGAAATAAGAGAAGAAGGAGAGAATTACAACATTATTTACAATAATAAGGAACAAAAATAATTCCTAGGTCTACAAATAAAGATCAGAAAGAGATGAACAGAAGATGAGCATGGAATTTGTAGTTCTAGGAACTCAGAGGCTTACCCTTGTGGTATGAATCCACTTCGGTGTATCTGTTTGATCCCGGGAGTGTTCCTCGTTCGTTTTGATTTAATTGTAGTTTAATGTGGAAAATAATTGTTTATATATCCAAAAAGATAATCAGACTCGGGTTCTAAATTTGTTTTAGACCCGAGAATATCTAAGGATATAAGAAGAAATAGATGAAGAAATTTGATTAAAAGATGAAGAGATTTGGAATCCAAATGTGTTTTGGATCCGAGAAAAAACATAGAGGAAAAGTAAGAAATTATTATTTGTATTTTTTTTATCTGAAAGAGAGGATTTTTCTTTGTATTTTCAAGCCCCCTTCAATCCAAAAATGTCTGACTATTTATAGAAAAATCCCGAAAAATCCAAAAAAGGCAAAAAATTTTGGCGGGGTCGCCAAAAAGTTTGGCGACCTCACCAAACTTGCTGGTGAGGTCGCCAGAGAGGCTGGCAAGCTCACCAACCACCTTTGGTGAGGTTGGCCAGCCTCACCGGTGAGTCTAACGATCTCGCCGCCAAACTCCCTAGCGAGCCTCGCCTGACCCCTAGTGAGCCTCGCCAGAGTCTAGCAAGGTTCGCCAGGCTTTCTAGTGAGTCCGGATCTGGTTTTCGGAGGGCATATTTGGATTTTTTTTTTGTGTTTTTATATTTTTTAGTTAATTTTTGAATTAAAATCCTTTTAAATTCAGAGACGAGGAAGATTCCCATTTGAAGATCGTCGAATGGTCGAAAATCATGTGGTTCGAGGATAAATATCCTGAAAAGCCATCATCATTGAACGCGCGAGCTGGTACAAAATCCCGTGCTCACACCTGCCCTCATGTGATAATTGCTAGTTGTATAACAAGTATTATCACACAAAAAGAGTAGAGGGATTGAGAATATATCTAACCGGTGCGGTTAGTGACTTCTTGTTCCCAATTGGTGATGACATAGGCTTTCCTTTCTGGCCCTGTGTCTTCATAGGGTTGTCCATCTCCTTCTTCAGAATCCCTTATGTACTTGATGCCCCTTGTGGGCGGGTCAACCGTTTGTTTCTACGGCATCCCTGTTGTAGTCGGTAACCGTTTCATTCTCCGGTTGATAAATGAGATTGTTTCTTTCTTCAGCCATCTAGATAACTGTTTCCTCCTTCGGTTATGTTTTGAATTTCTTTAATAGAATGTTAACTTATTTCCTGTGAAAAGTCAGAGAAAAAAAGGTAATGTTAATATATTTTATGATGAATGTTTTAATTATTTGATTGAGTTTATGCGAAGCATAAATTTTTTCCCCTTCAATCAAAAATTAAAACATTATAAATAAGTAAGTTTAATATAAATTCAGGGGTGTCCCGAAAATCACTCCGTTGTTTAAGAGGTTTTTGTGGCGTTGCAACGTTGACTTTGGCTTGAGTGGGCCGTCGTCTTGTTTGTGGGTTCCTCATGTGGAGGTGGAGGTTCTTGTTTATCAGGACAGTGTTACCCCGACTTGGCATCATCTTTACTTGTAAATGATGTGATGCGTATGTAATGTATGCATGTTTTTATGCATGATAAATATTTATCATATGATGTATGTTTGTTTGTTATAGGCGTCGTGGGCTTCATCCATTGAGGAGCCTTCTCTTGTGTTGGTGCATGGTTACCCCTAGGGTTTGTCTTGTTGGGGATTCCATTGATGACTTCCTCAAAGCGACGACCATGGGTTCGTTGAATTAGGTTCAAGTTCATAGCTTGGATGTGATTTGAGGAAAGTCTGGATGAGTCGTTGATCCCACATTGTGTTGGTGATGATTGCTTGGAAGCCGCTTGCCTAAAGTGTTGAAGGTATATAATACCTTGTACTGTTCCGAGGAGGAGATAATGAATTTGATATTTCTTTAGTCCTAAGTTTTGCATAGATCGCCCTTGCGGGTTTACAATCTATCAAACCTTGTCTTAATTTTTGCCTGGACCGCCCTTTCAGGTTTTCAATCTAGTAGACTCATTTTTCTTTGTTTTATTCATTATTATTTTTATCTTTTTTGCTTGCGATATTCTACCATTGACATGCAAGCAATCAAGATAAACATATGCATAAAGATTCAGCAAAAATGACAATTCATTGATGAACTTAACATGGGTATAAATGTTTCAAATTATTTGTCTCCTGCCATCAATTAGCCTTTTCAAGTTTTCTAACCAATGTGGTTCTCTCGATGTCCTAAGTTTTGCCTGAGCCGCCCTTTTCGGGTTTTCAACTCAACGGACTATTCTTTTTGTGTTTTTAAAATAGGCCCTAATTTTTTCTCAACTAACCGAGTGTTAATTGACAGGTTAATTACAAATTTATTATTTTTTTTGTACTGCTTCTCATCGATTTATTTCTTTCACCTATGCGTGATAGTAATTGTGTAAGACTTAGATGATTTGATAGATTGGTTGCCGTTCATGTCCATGACTTCGGTTGTTATCTCATTCAGTGTTTCTGACCGATTAGTTAGTTGGTGCTCATGCTGCTTCGCTGTCTTGTATTTGACGATAAGTTTTGATCATAGGCGTTTCCTTTGATGGTGCGATGATTGCCCCACATATAGTAGCTAGTCGTGTGAAGGAGTTGTTGACATGTTCAACAATTTGACTTCTTTTTATCTTTAGTGTTGTGCCTTCTATTTTGACCTTTCTAGGGCTTGAATCATTGCTTGATTACCCCACAAATGGTGGTGAGCCGTGTGATGGAGTTGTTGACATGTTCAACGATCCGACTCCTTCCTTGTGACATTGCATCGGTTGTTTGATCTCATGAATGGTGGTGATGGAGTTGTTGACATGTTCAATGACCTGACTCCTTCTTTGTGATGTTGCGCCGGTTGTTTGGTCTTGTGAATGGCTATGATGGAGTTGTTGACGTTTTCAACGATTTGTCTCCTTCTTTGTGATATTACGTCGATTGTTTGATTGCCCCACAATTAGTGGTGAGCCATGTGATGGAGTTGTTGACGTGCTCAATGATCTGACTCCTTCTTTGTGACATTACGCCAGTTGTTTGGCCTCAACTTACTTGGTCGACATTTTTGGCCTTATTCTAGCTCTGATCCTTTAGATCTTTGCATGACCCAGTGGACGTTTCGTGCTTGGAGATCTTTCCATTGATCTTTCATCCTTGTATGATGACGCAATTGCTATAATGCATTGTCTAAGTACATGTATTTATCTCTCACTTTCTCTCAAGAGTCAAATCATTTGAATTTATTATGGGGAATCCATTTATACCCACATTAATTTCATGAAATGATGTGTCACGTGTGCTAAAAACATTATGTATATGGTTATGAGAATGCGTGATGTCATTAATAAAATATCAAGCAAATAAACAATGTTCAATTAATTCAAAAATTCAAAAGGAGCCTCGTAGGCTAAGTAGCTAAATGCTAATTTATTACATCATCAATCATGGGTGCTAATCCCCCTAGAATGTGTCCATGGATTCAAAGTGCTCCATCCTATCCACCTTCTCAAACTCTTCTTGGTAGCTCGAGAAGATGTCTGACCCAAACTTGTTCATGTATGATGGCAATGCACCGTCCAATAGCTTGGTTATCATCTTTGGTAGAGTTAAGCAAGCCCGAAGCTTGACTTGTGTGGCCATCCAACGTGCATAGTAGGATTTGAAACTCTCACTCTGCCTTTGCCTTATGGCCTCTAGATGTTGCATTGTGGTTTCCATCTGAGTGTTGAAACCATAATGTCCCAGTATAGCTTGAGGGAGGCTGTTCCAATCAGTGGCTATGTCCAGCGGAAGGTGGCTGTACCATTCATTGACCGGGTGGCCCAAGGTGATGACAAAGAGCTTAGCCATCATTCAATTGTTCACCCTCAATGCTCTCATCATTGTTTGATAATGCGTCAAGTGAGCGCATGGGTCTCCAGATCCCACGTGCTTCTCAAATTGCGGTATTACGAAGTTTGGGGGCAAGCTGTCTTCATCCTCGACTGTCGGTTGTGTAGGGTACGTGTTCCTTAGGTGGCCACCGTGAATGGCTAAGAACTGTTACCATAGTTTCGCCATGCCAGGTCGTTGGAGGATGGCGTTCCCTGCGCTTGGATAAGAGCCATATTGCCCCTAGGGATATGCAGCAAAATGGGGGTAGTTGAGGTGCCTGGAATTGTGAGGCGACCGACGTACTCCAGTGATGAATAGGGTGTTGGGTCATTCCTTGGTAGAAAGGCCCTGATGCGAATGCTAGTTGGATAGTTTATCCAGGGAAGAATGGATTCTGGTTCATCTAACTTTATCCTACCCCGAACTAATAAAAGGTAGTTGGGGGAATCATGAGTGAAGTAGGACATCCTCCTGTCTGATTGATATTGTTAAGGGTGACCTCCGGGTTGGACACTGCATTTTGGGTCCTCCCGACGTGTTGGCGAATGGGCGTAGCTAGCTGTTCGCTGTTGGTAAAGGCATTTATGGTAGCTAAAAACTAGGCACTCACCGACGACTACTAAGTTTACCCCGTACGAACAGGGTGATCTTCCCTTGCACCTTCTCCTTGTGTATTGGCCATAATAGTGCATTGAATTGAATCTGAGTCTGAACTTGAGTCCTCACTTGAGTCAGTGTATAGAACCCCCTCTAGATTGGCCACAATTGGGAAAACGCGGACCAGGCGGTGAGCAGGCCTCTTCCAAGCCCCTTTGATACACGAGTTGAATATTAGACCGTGTATGTAAGATTCATAATATGAGTCATGATGCAGGTGATGCATGAGATTTTTAATGTTATTGCTGCATTCACAAGGGGTTAGCATGCCATAATGTGAAATAACATGTATGTCAATCCATTTGAAACAAACAGGTTAGACGTTAGGTAAAAATGAAAACATGTGGAAATGAAAATCCAACAACGGGGGTTGGATTTGAGATTTGTACAATGTCGGTGTGACATCGTAACATGAGAGATGAGAGTGAGGTGACTAAGTTACCTATGTGGTAATAGGTCAATGGTTTGAGGCTTTGTACTATTACTAGGTTTCATGGGATGAGGAGGTCAAAATTGTTTCTAGTAAGCAGTGTGACATAACCTAATAAAATGAAAATAACTACAGTATGTAGCTACCTAATGAATGATTTGGTTATTTTACCCAATTAAGGTGGAGATTCAGATACCTGTGTGGTCATCACTATTTGAGGGTATGTGGTGATACGTGAATTATTACCTCATGTGGGCGAATGATTCGCGTATGAGGCGTATACCCTTGAAGATTTGATAAGGTAAGACTTTTGAAGTAAGTTTACCTCGCGTGGGCTTAGGACATCAACTGGGATATCCTTTAATGTGGGAAAAAATGATTTTGGGTAGGTATTTTCCCCTTTTGGGCTTTTGGTGTGTATAATTACCTCGGAAGGGTTGTGAGTTGGATGTTGAGTGGACATCTCAAAGATGATGTGTAGGATATATTATTGCCCCTTGTGGGCTAAATGTTGGATGCTAAGTGGACTTCATGTAGTAAAATGAAGGTATGTTTGTCATGTGCAGGCTAATAGCGGGATGTCAAGTGGACATCTTGTTGAAAAGGGGCAAGTGATGTTCCTAAGTGGCTTTATGTTGTCCTAGGGTGACACGATCTATAGTGTCAACTATTACTAAGTGTATGTGACATCAAAGATGATAACATGATATGTACATTTAATATCATGAGTGTGTGCGTTCAAGTGTCTGCACAAAAATTCATGGTTAGTATGACATTTGTACAATGACGAATTGAACGCAATATACACATAGCACATAGCATGCAACGTCCAAACTTCCAACCATAAACTCCCGCGTGTAGGGTTTTTGGCTAGTCTCTTTCCTAAGTTTGGTTCCTCTTAGTACCATGAAGATACTAAGGAGTGCACCTGCAGAAAAATATAATGCATGGTCGTTTATTGGGTAACACCCTAGGGAAAATGCCTAAGGTTTATTTACATGAGGGTTATAAAAAGGTTGTTGATGTAGAAGGCTCTTGTTGTGCTAAAATACACTCCAAGCCTGTCCCCAAATGGGTTGAGGGAGGTACATGTGATATGGCAACAAGTGCTCCACCTACTTAAGTACTATATTTTCTTAGGGAGGCAGATTAGTACAAGAGAGAGCTTCGTCGGTAATAGGGGTACCTTAGACTTATGGACTAATCCCTTCTACTGCAATGCGTTATTATAAATATGTCATAATTAAGAGAAAACAGAATAATGTGATCAATAATTTTTGGCACTTATCCAAAATCTAAAACTTTTGAAAAAAACAAGTTTTAGAAAAAATCCCTAGTGAAGTCGCCACTATGAACAGGTGACACGGAGCGGTGGGCCGAGACCGCACGATTTCATAGGCGAGGTCCACCGGGGCGTTTGAAAAAGAAAAGCATAGGGTCATGGGACATGGGGAAACAGGTTGAAAGAGAGAGTGAAAAACGTTTTAGATCGGCTGGAACCCGAATCTGCCATCTCTTAGTGTGGAGTCGCCACCTGGATTAGCTCTTTCCAGGAATTGGAGTCTTGTGAGGCTTAACGTCTAGGGGATGGCCCGCCAAGATACAGAGATTCGGGTCCGGGATAAGTTACTTATTTCTTATGTGATCACATTATATTACATCTACAGAAAACTGTATTTTCTTAGTTATGTGTATACGCACTTAGGTCATTTTTAGACTATATATGCATGATTCACGTATTGCAATATAATAAACCATCCACAAAGTGTGAGCACGGGATTTTGTACCAGCTTGCGCGTTCGATGATGACGGCTTTTACGTTATTTTATCCTTGAATCACACATTTTCGAGTATCCTGACGTATCCGAATTGGAATCCTCCTCGTCTCTAAATTATTTAGAAATTAATTAACTAAAAAAAATAATAATAATAATAATAATAAACCAAAAATAATAAATAAAATAAAATAATAAATAAAAATACCTCTCGGGGCCTGCCCACGAGGGTCCTGTGGAACCCTCGTGGGGCTAGCCCGCGAGGTTCCTAAGGAACCCTCGCGGAGGCTCCGCGCGAGGGTCCTAAGGAACCCTCGCAGCGCGAACGTGAGGCAGCCTCGCGAACGCGCGAGTGAGCCTCGCGAAGAGTTCTGTGAGGCCTCGCAAGGCCTTTTATCCGGCGAGGCCCCCTTGCTGAAAAAACTTTCCTTTTTTGGTTCTTTTGAGATTTTTCTATAAATAGTAGGATCATTTTTTATAAACAGGACCCGGAAATTATCATATAAAAATAACATTGCTTTAGAATGACCTTTGCTCCTGAGAATTGAAACGAACAATTTTTTTGGACTTTTTTACAACAACTTTTTTTACCTAAACTCAAAGGACGAGGAGGACTTCTAAACGACCGATCGGATTCTTCGACGTGGATTCGTTAAGTAACGGTAAGCCTCTGAGTTCCTAGAACTGCAATTCCGTGCTTTCAGTGTTTAATTTCTTCTTCTGAACTCTCCTGTGAACCTAGGATTTTCAT
>CATIWQ010364563.1:0-13300 GCA_949673415.1 Euphorbia schlechtendalii
CAATACTGTGCTTAGTACGGGTCGCTCTCACATAGCCACATTTAGCAAGTTACCATTCTAAAAATGTTGGCTCACTAAACAGCGTTATATCACAGATCCAATGATTATCAATGATATTGTTAACCCCGAAACTAATCTTAAAATTAAAGCCAACGCATATAACTTGATTAACATAAAAGACTTAGCATGAAATATGCATTATGACACATAGGCATATCATAAAGCAAAGCAAAGTTGTAAGGTATGCAAGTGAAAGCTAAAGTTGATCAAACCGTATCCACTCTTTAATGGGAGTCATCAATTCTTGCAATTCCTGAGTCTGCTTTGAATTCGGTCTCGACCCGTACAAAACCTTCGCTAGGATGCTATTATTTGTAAATATCGAACAAACAAATATTGAAGAACGAAAACTTTTATTGATAAGTGATTTACAAGTACACTTATACAACAATCGCTCGAGAATATAGAGAAATCTAGTGATTGAAACAAGGATTCGAATCACTTAAACATTTTCTCGCTAACACTTAAGAACGTAGTGACTCTATCTACACACACACACACACACTATATCTATCTCTTACTTTTTCCACTCTATACCACACTAAGCCACTGCACTTCTTGAATGCACGAAATTGAAGAGGATTGGAACCCTATTTAGAGAGTTTGAAGGGTTGCGTCTATCCAAATGAAGGGTTGTGTCCATTGGTGAAAGATTGCATCTCTTCATTGTGATTGGTTGAGAAGCTTTGATATAATCCAAAATGGATAAGCACCTTTTCATGATTAGTTAACTCCTGGTAGGCGTCTGTTCGTTGGGAGTTGATGGCGGTTGATCATGCTTATCTGGTGTTTGTTAGTTAAAAAGATAATACCAGAAAACCATCTATGTCGTGACCGTGATATACATGTCGTGATCGTGAATCTTTGATTGGCAATCTTCTATTTCTGAAGTAAACAAGTCACGACCGCGAATGATTGTTGCGACCGTGAATTGAGTTTTACACAGAATTCTTCTTGTAACTTCATCGATCTTCGACAACTTCGATCCTAAGCCAAATCTTTAAGTTCCACGCATCTTTTTGCACCTTTTTCACTCTTGTTTCATAGAATTCCAATTTAGCACATTTTACTCCCAAGATTTACCTAGTATTTGCATTTGCATAAAAAATAACTACATACCATGTGAAATATTTTATATGAAGTATAAAAATGACTAAAACTACAGTGTTTATTGTATAAAATTAATGTGATAATAAGTGTAATTATACACTTATCAGTATGCTTTGGAAGCAAACTTCTAGAAAATCCTTAGCAAACCAGCAAAAGTATCTTTTGAAGATCTACCATCAAAAGAGACTTAATCTCTATAATTCTAGGAGCTAAAGAATTGATGGTTTGAGCAGTTAGGTCATATCTTTATCATCCTCAAGACCTATTTTAATCAGATAATTCATTAAGTCCTCGATATGATTAAGCTTGTTATGAATTATCATATCATTGATCAGATCCTAGTCATGAATTGATCCTCCTCTAGAAATCTTCAGCTTTTCCATCTTAGTGATTAGGGCTTCCTAAGAATTAGCCACTATCTTGGTTGTATGAGAATTGATGGAGCTAAGTATGAAGTCAAGCTTCTTCCCAATAACATCTTGAATGGAGGGTTTTTGAGTGAAAGTGACAATTGTGTTAATCTTCTCATTGAATGAAGTGTAGTTCTTGAGTAGAGTCTCAAGAGAGCTAGAAATTAAATGGAATAAGTTATTATGGCCATCTAACTTCTTGTTGATCTCCTTAAGAACTTTATCAATACTCCTCTTTATCTTTAGTTACTCTTTCCCAAAGACATGAAGTTGAATAGCTTGCAAGGATAGAGTTGCATTAATATCACTCATTTAAGCTATACTAGATTCAAAATTATACTTCATTTTGCCACTACAAAATTGGCTATAGGAAGCAAAAGATGAGAGATTCGTAATGTTGGATGATAGTTCTTTTACAGACTCTATGAGCCCAACCTGGATAACAACCATTTTGTCAATTGTGCTTCTTATGATTTCTTAAATCAAATGATTCCTTAGTGCCAGCAGACTACCAATTATCTTTAAAAACTCTTCATGATAGATTTTATCAGTTGGAATTTCAATCTCCTCTTCAAATGGATATAATAAATAGTTTGGCTTTTGAGCTTGCTTACCCTCTAGCTCATCTAACAAAAGGACTTTGATCAACATAGCATCCAATTGAGCTGAAGACTCAAGCTTGGGATATCTCTTTCGAGCTACTTTTCTTAATGAATCAAGGAAGGCTTTGTTGTTTGGCTAAAAAATCCAATCGTCTTCACATAAATTAGCTGCTACATTAGTTGTAAAAAGACCTTCGCCAAAGTGTTTCTTTTCTTATGGAGTAGATGACTCAACAGGCTGACTCTTTTGAGCAAGGTTCTTAGGATTTGGTTGGGCATATTAGGAGGAAGTTTTGTGTTTGTTTTTGGTGAGGATGGTGGAAAAGTGGTTGTGGTTGTTGGTGGAGAAGGTGGAGGTGTGAGAGTTTTACAAGAGAGGGTGAAGGTTTAGGTGATTTTGAAGGAGGAGTTTTGGTTTTTGATGGAGAAGAGGTGAGTTTAGGTGAAGGCTTTTTAAGGGTTGGATTTAGAAGAAGTGGTTTGTGCTGGTAAATCCGAAAATTCATTTACCTCGGCACGAATAGGTGAAGAAGGTGGAGAAAGGGTTGTGTTTTAATTCTGAACATTTTCGTTATCCTTAGATACCTCAGCATCCTGAGCTCCAGGCTGTTCAATTGCTTGATTATCTATCTTCTCAGTTTGTACTTCTTTATAGCTAGCTCCTCAACTAACACTTCAAACCCCATTACAACCTTCTCAATAGCAAACTTGACCTGCTTCTTTATTCCCCTCTTGCGCTTAGCAATGGGAACCTCCTTTACCGCCTTTTTTTGGATTAAAGTTTTCTTCCACTAATCTCTCAATCTTGTCAACCTTAATTGTTAGTTAATTAAGGCAGGTAATGAACATGCGAGCTAGCATGGTGGAATTTCAAAACTTAAAATTAACCCAAAAAGTTCTCCTAAGCATGACATAATTAATATAATCTTAATTGAAATGTACCATAGATGTTATAGGTTTATAAAACTTATTAAAAGAAACCTAGCATCTAAGTTTAGAGCATTATCAGTTGATGCATTCCTTCCTTTGATGTGGTACAACGATACCTTATAATAATCAAATAGCACTTCATTAGCACAAGCCCCTAAACCAAGAAAACCTCTATGAAAAGTCCACATAGACCCCCACCGACCAATACCTCACATGGAGGGAGAACTCTTTGATTAACAAGTGGCTGCTAAACCACTAGTAAACCAACTCAAAAATAACTGTAAAGACTCTTTTCCAAAATAGGATAAAGCCTTCAAAAAAAATTCTCACAAATTCTAGAGAAACTAATGGAGAATCTGGCAAAATTCGCAAGAGAAAAAGGAGTCAAGCTCAAAAGGAAAGCTGAACTGAAGTACGAAATGAAGAAGAGGAAAATTCCTATTTATGGGAGAAGGGGAGCAAATAATGCTCCCCATTAAGTAATGTGGGATGGGTGAAAACCCATCCATACATGTGGGTCACTTGCGGAGCTCCATGCTCCACTGGTCAAACCCGCATTCACATAACCTACTTCGGCGGGCTGTGTGTGCCGTGCAAGGCAAGCCCATACCTTGCCCTGTAAGTGCGAGCTTGCGATGTGCTGGTAGGCCTGTATTGTAGGCCCATGCAAGTCCTCCCTAACGCTTGGGGCCTGTAACCCACCAAGCTAGCGCACACCGGTGGCCCGCGAGCACCTTTTCAGTACTCGCGAGGCTAACGCCCAAGCCCCTGCCAGCGAACAAACCCTGTTCGTGAGGCCCACTCGTAAAGGAAAAAATTCCCTTGCTCTGCATGAAAAATATTTTTCTCTTCCATTATTTATTTGGTCTTATCGATTATTGGTCCATTCAAAAAGAACTTGACTCTCCTTTTTATTCTTGGTATAGACCCCATCTATAAGCTCTTTATTTAGTCCGATGAAGGCCCAATGTGTGACCGTATAAGAATCAGAAGTATAGAGTTGCTAGAGGTTGACCTAAACTTGGCTTTCCATCTAGGAACCTTTAGGCTCAATGTTCCAAACCAATATGGAACCTGATAACTCTAAATGATCAAATGAGCTTTCTGGCAAAGGCCTATGATCCCTCAATACTCGAAATGTCACTTGCTTGTGACTTGATCTTGTTCTGCAATAGTAACCGGTATAGTACACTTCTTCAATCATGTTAAGTACCATTCGGTTTATTGAGCATGGATAAAGTGTTAGCTCATGAAATAGTCGTAGCTATCCCAGAAATAGACTTGTTCATGAAGAACACCAGTTGCCTTTATGTACTGAGATTGACTAGAAACCCATTCTATCAATTTCATACTCTGATCAAAGGTTTATGAGTGTGTAACTTCAACAAGATACCTTAAGGTAAAATTCCCATTATATCATTGTATCAAGAGTGATGGATCCCATCTTGACTACTCGGCTTACCAACGAGTGGTCATCACTATACCCCATAATCACCCGTATTATTTTAATCATCAAGGTATGTATAAGTATGAAGCAAAGCATATCAACTTCTAAAAAAGTTAACCAATATCTCAGGTTGAGGATACTCGTACTGCTACTGTAATAGGACGTGACACTAACACACAGATATAGTTATTTTTGAGTGTCTATCTTATAGCGGTCTCAAATGTATTACCTGAATACATTCATGTGTTAACTCTGTTAGACATGATGTATACCCTAAAGGTAATTATGGCGATATATTATTATTAGTCATAAATGTACAAACAGTTTTAGATTATTATTTATCAATAATAAGGCACCTCTGTTATATATCAATGATAGTTTATAAATTATGTATCTCGCTGGTATTATATATATGTTATTAAGTATGTGTATATATATTCCTTGATATAATAAGACAAAGTGTGTGACTATTTCATAGCGTGAAAGTACGAGGACATAGTGGGAGTTATGTGGAGTGAGAACTGCACACACGTGTTACTATGAAAAGTTTAAATTTCCCTAGTCTTAGTTTCATTAAGACTGGACATCAATGAAGCGAAAATACTAACATGTGTAGGCTTACTCCTTGGATCTGATCCAAGCAGCTGATCTCATGAGCTGAAGGTGGTACATTGAGTTAACACATGAATGTATTCGAGTAATACATTGGAGATTGTTATAAGATAGACACTCAAAAATAACTATATCCATGTTTTGGTGTCATGTCTTATTACAGTAGCAGAAAAAGTATCCTAAAACATGAGATACTAGTTACCTTGTGTGAGAGTTGTTATACTTTGGTCATACTTATTCATACCTTGGTGATAAGGATGATATGGGTGATTACGGGTATAGTCATGATACTTCATTGGTAAGCCATGTAGTCAAGATGGGATTTATTGCTCCTAATATAGTGATATAGTGGAAGTTGTACCTTAAAACCTCTTGTGGAAGTGATACACTCTTAAACCACTGATCAGAGTATGAGATTGATAGATAGGGTTTCTAGTCAATCTCAATACATAAAGGTGAGTGGTGTTCTTCGTGAACAAATCTAACTCCTTGATAGCTTCGTCTCTTACATGAGCTAACACTTAGTTCAACCTCATTAGACTGGATGGTACTTAACCTTATAGAAGGAGTGTATTGTACCAGTTATCATTGTAGAATCTAATTAAGTCACAACCACGTGATGTTCCGAGTATCGAGGGATCATACACCTTTGCTAGAAAGCCCATTTCATCATTCAAAGTTATCAAGTTCCATATCGGTCTGGAACACTAAGCGTAAAGGTTCCTGGATGGAAAACCAAGTTTAGGTTAACCTCTAGCAGCTCTATACTTTAGGATCCTATAAGGTCACACACATTGGGCCTTCACCAGACTAAATAAAGAACTTATAGACGGGGTCTATGCTGAGAATAAAAGGGAGGGCCAAACTTGTTTTAGATGGACCAATTTTGGTCAGACCAGTTTACCGAGAAAGAAGGGGAAAAGGTTTAAAATGAACCAAAATACCGTAAGTGGGCCTTGTGAGAAATCTTGCAAGGACCCGCGAGGCAAGCTTGTGCAAGCTCTACAAGCACTCGCGGGCTTACAAGCGCTGCTTTGCAACGCTTGTAGGAAATCCTGCAAGCAGGCCTTGCTAGAGCAATGCTCACGGATAGCCCACGAGGCTTGCCGTACGTGGGTTTGTAAGAAATCTTGCATGCCTGCACTACAAGCGGGCTTGTGAGGTTTCTCACAAGCAAGGTAAGCCCATGTGGGGCTTGCATAGCACGATAAGCTACTTTGCGAGAATTTCACGGAGCAACCCGTGCAGGCTTGCAAGCCCGCATGTGGGATTGGTACCAAGCCCGCATGTGGGATTGGTACCAATCCCACATCAGTTTTAAAGGGAAGCATTTTTCTCCCCTTGGGCTATAAATAGCCCACTTCCCCTCCTTGATTTCTCACTTCAACTCAACCTTCTTCTAAGATTTGACTCCTTTTCTTCACAAGTTTTTTTTGCAAGATCCTCCATGAGTTTCTCCATTTTCGCAAGAATTCTTTTAAAGGCTTTCACTATTTTGGAAAGTGCCTTCTTAGTTATATTTTTAGGATGGTCTACAAGTGTTCTAGCAATTTCTTGTTAACCGACGAGTTCTCCCTCTACTTGAGGTTTTGGTCGGTGGGGTCCGTGTGGACTTGTTATAGAGGTTGTCTTGGTTTGGAGGCTTGTGCTAATGGAGTGTTATCCAGTTACTCTAAGGGATTATCACACCAAAGGGGAAGGCACGCATCAACTGGTAAGCTCTAAATTTAGATACTAGGTTTCTTTTATTAATTTTTATATACCTATAAACATCTATGAAATGTTTCAATTGAGATTATGTCAATCCTGCCATGCTTAGGAGATCCTTTAGTGTTAATCTTAAGTTTTGAAATTCCTTCATGCAAGTTCACATGTTCATTAACTACCTTAATTAACCAACAAACTCAAGGTACCACCTTCAGCTCAAGAGATCAACTGCTTGGATTCAATCCAAGGAGTAAGCTTACACATACTAGTCTGTTTGCTTCATTGATGTACAGTCTCAATGAAACTATGACTGGGGATATCTAGACTTTTTATAATTACACATGTGTGCAGTTCTCACTCCACATATCTCCCACTATGTCCTTACACTTTCACGCTATGAAATAATCTTATACTTTGTCTTATTATATCAATAAATATGTATACATACATAATACCACATATATAATACCAGTGAGTTACATAATTAGAAAGAATCATTGATATATAACAAAGGTGACTTATTATTGATAAACAATAATGCAAAACTATCTATACATAAGTTACTAATAAAGACATATCTCCCTAATTACCTCTAGGAAATACATCGTGTCTAACAATAATTACTTTCTCTTATGCATCTTTCCTCTTTCTTTGTTTAGCAGCTCGAGCTTTGACCATCCCTACAGCTTCTGCACCCTTAAGCTTCTAAATTCTCTCAACCTCTGCTCATCTTCATCGAGGTGTTGAACTTTGGCTCCTCTTTTCTTCATAGCCATCTTCTTGGGAGCTTTAGGCTTCTTGGCCTTAGGCTCCTAAACAATCATACTAGAAATAACTTCTCTTGCCCTTTTCTTATCAATAAAATCTCTTAGTAGCACTTCATCATTGATTTCCTTGGCTTCATATTCTTCCTTGAAAACTTTTAGAAATCCTAATCCTATCAGCTTTAAGTATATCTTCAATGATAAGTACCGAACAAGATCTTAACTTACCTCATATCTACTTCTTTCATCTTGCCATACTTTTCATTAGGATTTTGCATTCCAAACCCTCGAAGTGGGAAAGAGAAAAGTGAGTAACATGCTTTGTAGTATTTCTCTATAGTTCAGTTTCCATTTCCAGCCCCAATCCATAAGCAATCTTGGTGATCAAGAACCCATAATGTAGGAACTTAGTCACCTTCAACATGTGATGCATGATCAGTATAGGCAAGTTGATCTTCTTTCCTTCTACCATATGGTAGATAATTTACCTCTCCAACTTTGAACAACTTGTAATAGAGCCAATCTTGGGTGTCAGCACTTTCATGAAGAGCTCATGGTAAGCCTTAATCTTCTAAGAAAAGGAAATAGCAAGTAGTTCACCATATCTATAGTCTGCCAGAAGTTCAAAATCTTTTAGAATTACTACCTTCACTTGATCTCCCTTCTTTCTCAACTTAGTTCCCTTGAGAGGTAAGGAAAAAATACTTCCAATGAATTTTACTGAGATGAATATTTGAATTTCCAAAATATATGTGACAAAGATGTCAAGATGGCTTTCAATAGTGTGGAGACCACCAAAGAAATCTCGCATAACTATCTCAAACACTACCTTAGGAAGCTCTAAAAACTCACTCATATTTTGTTGCTTGATCATCTTGGAAAAAAATTCATCCTTAATCATATCAACGGAGTTTACACACACTAGAGGGGTGAGAGATCTCGCTTCAGCCATCCAATAAGAATAAATCTTGTACCTTCAACAATTTTCATCCTATCATATTTGCTAGTGATGTCTTTCACAATATTCTTAAAGATTTTGGTATTGAGGGTATAAGAACCATCCTCATTCTTTTACATAATGCTTGTGGATGAAGAACTGCCATTAGGTTTAGAGAATTTGAAACTTAGAGAAATTTGGGGATTTTCAGAGAAAGCGATTTGAATTATTTCAAAGCGTAAAATTCTCTTTCCTGCTACTTCTCCTTTTATAAGCTTCTTTGAATAGAGAACACTTTATCGAAACATGTAGCACTTATAGGCAAAGATTAAAGTGAATGGTGAGATTGAATAAGATCAAACCGCTTTAAAGATAATGGTTAAATGCACAGAGATGTAACAATCATTTTTACATCAATTATAATAGTTATCTTTTAATTTTTGATTTGATTTTTCTAATTAAAGATAAGGGTTATGATGTAATAAAGTACAGTAAAATAAAGTACAAAGTTAATATGTGTTACATCTGAATTTAATTACTCATGATACCTTAAGAGGTCAGCATGGAAATTACTCAATTTTGTTGATTCTTCATCAAATTGAATTAGACATTCCAATTAGCTCTCTTATAGTGTTGAACTTCTCCTTTTCTAAAGGCTTTGTGAAAATGTTAGCACGTTGCTCCTTAGATGGAATATAAACCAATTTAACTCCACCTCTTAGCACATGATCCTTTGTGAAGTGATGCCTAATATTGACATGCTTCATCCTACCATGTTGAATTGGAATTTTGGATAGGTCCATAAGACTCTTATTATCGCATATGACTTTGAGACATTTAGACTTTATACCAAAATATCCAATTACTGCTTAATCCATAGTAGTTATACTACACAACAACCTTTTACCATATACTCTGCCTATGTTGCATAGAGTGCCACAAAATTTTACTTCATACTGTACCATATTACAAGACAATCTCCAAGGAAATGATAGCCATTGGTCGTTATCTTCTTATCCAACTTGTCTCTTTCATAGTCAGCATCTGTGTATCCTCTTAAAGTAAAATTTGAAGTACCAGGATACCAAAAACCTGCATCAATATAACTTTACAAATACTAGAGAATTCTTTTAATAGTAGCTAAATGAGATTCTCTAAGGTTAGCTTGATATTTCGCACAATTACATACATAATATTGAATATCAAGTCTAATATTAGTTAAGTAAAGGAGAGAACTAATAACACCTCTGTAAAGCTTACAATCTACAGGTTTACCAGCTTCATCTTTACTTAGGATAGTGTCAATGGCCATGGGTGTTGACACATGTTTTGATTTCTCCATATCAAACTTCTTCAAAACTTCCTTAGCATATATTTCTTGATTGATGAAAATTCCATCTTTACTCTTCTTGACTTGTATTCCAAGGAAGAAATTCAGTTCACCCATCATTGACATAAAAATTTGCTCTTCTTTTGTTTACTGAACTCCTTGCGTACTCCTTCTTTAGTTGCTCCAAAATTGATGTCATTAACATAGATTTGACAAGCAACACATCATTCTTCTTACGATTGATAAATAAAGTTGTATTGCTTGACTAATGAAAATTCAATCTTTACTCTTCTTGATTTGTATTCCAAGGAAGAAATTCAGTTCACCCATCATAGACATAAAAATTTGCTCTTATTTTGTTTGCTGAACTCCTTGTGTAGTCCTTCATTAGTTATTTCAAAATAGATGTCATTAACATAGATTTGACAAGCAACACATCGTTCTTCTTGCAATTGATAAATAAAGTTGTATCTGTTTTGCCTCTTGCATAAACTTTACTAAGTGAAAAATAAGTTTTTCATACCAAGCATGCAGTACTTGCTTCAATACATAAAGCACCTTCTTGAGTTTGTATTTATGCTTAAGATAATTTGGATCTTCAAATCCTGGAGGTTGACGCACATATACTTCCTCTTGAACAAAACCATTCAGGAAAGCACTTTTTACATCCATTTAAAATAACTTGAAGTTTATAGAAGATGTAAAAGCATAAAGAATTCTGATAGCCTCAAGTCTCGCTACAAGTGTAAACGTTTTCCATAGTCTATTCCCTCATGTTGATTGTAGCCTTTGACAATAAGCCTGACCTTGTTTCTAACAACATTGTCATCTTCATCTAACTTCTTCTTGAAAACCCATTTAGTTCCATTGATCGATTTGGTTTAAGCACAAGATCTCATACTTCATTGTGTTTGAACTAATCTATCTCCTCTTGCATCACTATTATCTAATAGCCATGAAATTCAGCATCTTCGAAATTCTTATGCTTAGTTATAGAGATAAATGTTGGAGGACTCATCATTCTGTTGAGTTAGCCTCACGTCATACAAGATTATGAACATCATAAAAAATTTGATCAACTTGATTATTCTTATGTGTTCTAATCTGTTCTGGAAGATATGGGTTTGCAACTACTATCTCCATACTAGTTTGTTGTTGAGTTTGATCATCATCATTGAAGTTGAATGAGAAATCTTGTTTAGCTTTTTCTTCCTCAATATTATGTTCTTGTACTGAGTTGGGTAGCACAAAGAGTGGCACGTAAAGTGATTCTGCATCTCCATCAACACTAGTTTTTCATCTTCCTACATCGTTAGTTTTCACTGAATCTACATACACAGACTCTTCTAGTAAGCTAATTCTCTTAACATATATTCTATATACCTATGGTTTTTTTAGTAACTCGAAAAGATACCTTCATTCGTATTTGGATCAAACTTACTAGATGCTCTATGGTATTTAAAATGAAACACTTACAACCAAAGGATTTGAGATAGCCAACCTTAGGCTTTTACCCTCGCCAAAGTTCATAAGGATTTTTATTTATAACAGGGTGAATTAAAACCCTATTAAGAAAGTAACATGTTGTGTTAACGTTTTCTCTCCAAAAGTATTTTGTTAGATTGTTATCATTCATCATGGATCTTACAATCTCTACTATAGTTCTTTTTTTCCTTTCTACAATATTTTGTTGAGGAGTATAAGAAGCAGAAAAGTTATGGTCAATCCCATGCTCAGAATAAAATTCTACAAAATGAAAGTTCTCGATTCTTTTCCATGATTACCTAAATTCCAATTATTTTATATCCTAGTTCATTCATTATCTAGTTATTGATTTTGACAAAAGATTCAAAAGTTTCATCTTTACTACTGAGCAAGATTACCCATGTGAATCTCATGATGTCATCAAAGTAAGAGCCTCATGAGCCTGAAGATATTCTGCATCTAGAATATCCCAAAATTACTAAGTTTGGCAAATTTAATTCAAAAGTTTCATCTTTTCTATAAGTGAGTATCTTCTTCCACCCATGCTCATGGACTAAACTAGGCTAAAGATATCCAAGTGTAGAAGCTCTAACTATCTCTTAGTTACTATATTAGTTAGAGATTTAAATGAATTTTTTAGAATGCTTACCAAGTTGACATGTTAAGCAAAGTTTATCTTTTTCAAAGCTAATACTAGATAAACCCTCAACAAGTTTCTCTCTAGCCAGCTTGGATAAAATGTTCATATTGGTATGACTCAACCTTCTGTGCAAAAGCCACAAACTTTCCTCCTTAGAAATGAGACAAACATTATTAGAGCTAGGGGATAAGTCAATCATATACATATTATTTATTGTAGGAGCACAAAGAATAGTTGAGTCAGTCTTATAGTCAATTACTAAGCATCAAGTTGAGTCAAATGTAACTTTCCTACCTTTGTCACAAAACTGAGCTACACTAAGTAAGTTAAACTTCAGACCTTTGACAAGAGAAACCTCTTTGATCGACAGACTTGCACCCATTGTATCATTTCTTGCAATCTTTCCATTTATTATCTCCAAAGATGACAATTCTATTCCTTTTTCGCTATAATGTGATGAATTTCCTTTCATCACCTATCATATGCCTTGAAAATCGCTATCTAAATACCACATTCTAGTGTCATCAATAGATCTCATACTCACCTACAAAATAGTTAATATTTCTTAGGTACCCATGCCTTAAGGTCGGGCCCTCCCTTGTTAGCAGCGTTTACTTTACTCTAGTTATACTCGTCGTAATAATCATTTTTATGTCTACAGAGAATAGTGACATGTCCAACTTTCCCATAAATAGCATATGTCCTTTTTTGTTTGGTCAGGCTCACTTTCCTTTTTGGAAAAGTTTTCTTTTCCATGTAAGATTCATGATTTTGGTTATTCATAGTTGAACTGTTGGCTGGAGGAAGTACCCGTACTTCTTTCAAAGTTGTTACTTCAATAATTAACTCAAATAATTACTTAGTGAGATTGATGTTATATCCCTCATGATACTCAACGTTTTCTTGAAGAAAGTTGATATGAAGAGATAATGAAGAAACAATGTCTTCTAAATCTTCACATCTTCTCACTATCTTTAATGTTCTTTCCTGACTTGTGGGTCACCTTCATTACATTAAAGAGTACCTTAGTGAATTTATCCATAGACAAGGGAAGTTCATAATATACCTTAGTTTGAGTATTTTTTTTTCCGTTGTCTTTCTTACCATTTTCGTCAACAGTGGAATTCTGATGCTGCATTATTCAACTTAGGTGACTTTGTATGCTATGGTAAGGTGATAAGGAATGCAAGTAGAGTTTCATTAAAATAAAATCGGATACTCTCTAAACACATATATCAATCCTTGAAGCTGAAGCATTAGCATTGC
>CATIWQ010364632.1:0-10715 GCA_949673415.1 Euphorbia schlechtendalii
TGTTAACACAACCTGTTATATCTTGAATTGAGTTTTAATTCACCCAATTCTTAAGAAGCCACCCTATGAGCTTTGGCGAGGGCAAAAAACTAAGATTGGTCATCTCAGATCATTTAGCTATAAGTGCGTTATTCTTAACAATAAAGAGCAACTAGGTAAGTTTGATCCAAATGCTGATTAAGGTATCTTTTTGGGATACTCAACTAAAAGCAGGGCATAAAGAATATATATCAAGAGAACAGGCATATTAGAGGAGTCTATACATGTAGATTTCAATGAAACTAAAAATGCAGATAAATGTCTCTAATGAAGAAGAAGGAGTACCCCAACAAGAAAATCCAATCAGCATGTCACTCTCTATACTGCCCAACCCAGTACAAAAACCTGAAGCTGAGCAAGTCAAAGATGATGAAGATCTATCTATCAACTTCAATGAAGAAGAAGAAGACCAAGATTAGCCTCAATAACCAAATGCAGAACCTCTAGCAGTAGATCCCAATTTGTTTAGAGAGATTAGAACTCATCGCAATCACCCACTTGAAAGCATTGTTGATGATGTTCATAATATAGTGATGATTGTTCGCCACTTTTCTACTGATAAGTTTAATAATTTTTATGCAAAGAGTTTGGCTATATATCAATGGCGCCAAAAACTTGTTCACGAAAAATATAGGTGTTGTCAATACCTCTTATCAAATAGAAAAATGATGATAACTGCAAGTATACAGTTACGATGTAGTTTTAAAAGATATCGATCCCACAGGGAAGGACTTGCTCTAAAGATCAAATAGGGAGAAAGGTTAAAGAAAATAATATGTCTTGATATTTTTGGATAGGAGGGCTAGAATGAAGAATGAGTAAATATAGGTATGAAAGATTAGAGAATCTAAATATATAGATTTTCCCTACGAAATAAGGAAAGCAGAGAAAACATACAAGTTCAACAAAAATGTTACGATTTATTAAACTAATCTAATAGACTCGGTTCTAAATACTCAGATGGTCAATTATTCAACACATGAAATAACTTTTCTAAACCTAGCTCAAACGAAATAAGACAATTATGAAAACCTGGACAACATCAATACTATGCTTAGTACGGGTCGCTCTCACATAGCCACATTTAGCAAGTTACCATTCCAAAAATGTTGGCTCACTAAACAGCTTTATATCACAGATCTAGTGATTATAAATGATATTTTTTACCCCAAAACTACTCTTAAAATTAACTCCAACGCATATAACTTGATTAACATAAAAGACTTAGCATGAAATACGCATTATGACACATAGACATATCATAAACTTCGAAAAAGAAAGTATAAGTAGAAAGTAAAGCAAAGTTGTAAGGTATGCAAGCGAAAGCTAAAGTTGATCAAACCGTATCCACTCTTTAATGGGAATCGTCAAATCCCGCAATTCCTGCATCTGCTTTGAATTCGGTCTCGGCCCGTACAGAACCTCCTCTAGGAAGCTATTCTTTGTGAATATCGAACAAACAAATATTGAAGAACGAAAACTTTTATTGATAAGTGATTTGCAAGTACACTTACACAACAATCGCTCGAGAATATAAAGAAATCTAGTGATCGACATAAGGATTCGAATCACTTAAACATTTTCTCGCTTAAGAACGTAGCGAACTCTCTACCTATACACACACTATATCTCTCTCATGCACTCTAATATTTTCCCTCAGTATCACTGCACGAAATTGTAAGGTTTAGAGCCCTATTTATAGAATTCGAAGGGTTACGTCTATCCAAACGAAGGGTTGTGTCCATTGGTGAAAGATTGCATCTCTTCATTATGATTGGTTGAGAAGCTTTGATATAATACACAATGGATAAGCACCTTTTCATGATTGGTTGACTCTTAATAGACGTCTGTTCGTTGGTAGTTGATGGCGGTTAATCATACTTATCTGGCAATTGTTAGTTAAGAAGGTAATACCAGAAAACCGTACTTGTCGTGACTGCGATATACATGTCACGACTGTGAATCTTTGATTGGAAATCTTCTATTTCTGAAGTAAACAAGTCACGACCACGAATGATTGTCACGATCGTGAATTGAGTTTTACTCAGAATTCTTCCTGTAACTTTACCGATCTTCGATAGCTTTGATCCTAAGACAAATCTTCAAGTTCTACGCATCTTTTTGCACCTTTCTCACTCTTTTTTTTTATAGAATTCCACTTTAACTCATTTTACTCCCAAGATTTACCTAGTATTTGCATTTGCATAAAAAATAACTACATACCACGTGAAATCTTTTATATGAAGTATAAAAATGACTAAAACTACAGTGTTTATTGTATAAAATTAATATGATAATAAGTGTAATTATACACTTATCACTGATGTGAGGTCAGCTCAGTAGGATGATGAGCCATCCAACTTTCATCTCATTGATTGAACCTAAGAAGTTCAAAGATGGAGAAGGAGATAATTATTTTATGATGGCGATGTAAGAGGAGTTGGATCAGTTTAAGTGTAATTATGTTTGGGATCTAGTTTTAAATCCTAAAACTAAATCAATCATTGGCATCAAATGGGTTTTCAAGATGGTGTTATTGTCAGGAACAAGGCCAGGCTTGTTGCTCAAGGCTACACTTAGCAAGAACACATTGATTATATGAGACTTATGCTCCTATAGCTCGGTTTGAAGCTATTCGAATCCTTTATGCTTTCTCATCCCATATGAACTTCAAATTATTTCAAATGGATGTTAAAAGTGTATTCTTGAATGGATCCATTTAAGAGGAAGTATATGTTTTCTAGCCTCCAGGTTTTGAAGATGCGAAGAATCCGAATATGTCTTCAAATTGAAGAAAGCTCTCTACAAATTAAAACAAGCTCCAAGAGCTTGGTATGAGAGGCTAACTAATTTCCTTATCAGCAAAGGCTATGAAAGAGGGAAAGTAGATACAACTCTATTTATCATGTGAAGAAAAGGAGATGTGTTACTAGTCCAAATCTATGTTGATGATATTATTTTTGGAGCAACTGATGAGAATCTCTACAAGGAGTTCAACAAGCAAATGAAAAGTGAATTTAAAATGTCTATGGTGGGAGAGCTCAATTTCTTTCTCGGACTTCAAATTAAGCAAAGTGAAGATGGAATATTCATTAGTCAATCTAAATATGCCAAAGAAGTTTTAAAGAAATTTGACATGGAACATTCGAAGCTATTGTCCACTCCCATGGCCACCGATACTATCTTAAGTAAGGATGAAGTTGGTAAGCTAGTAGACAGTAAGTTCTACAGAGGTGTTATTGGTTCACTTCTTTATTTAAGAACTAGTACGCTAGAAATTTAGTATACTATGTGTTATTGCGCATGTTATCAAGATGACCCTAGAGAATTTCACTTAGAAATAGTTAAGAGAATTCTCAGGTAATTGCAAGGTTCACTTGACGTGGGTCTGTGGTATCCCAACAGCTCAGACTTACTCCTACAAGATTTACAGATGCTGACTATGGCAGAGACAAGCTTGACAAGAAAAGCACCACAAGAAGATGTCATTTCCTTGGAGAATACCTAGTCTCATGGTATAGCAAGAAGCAACTTTTGCGTTGAGTATAACTGAAGTTGAGTACATGCTGCAGGATGTTGTGTAGTACAGAAGATGAAGAGAAGGTCACAATCCTAGTAGATCGGGAACTCCCTACAAACTATGGGTTTGGGGAAATTGCTACATCGGGGATGATTTGGGAAGCGGGAGCTTGTCATGAGCTGCTCGTGAATATGCTATTACCCAAGATCGAGTCACTGAGTAGCTGCACCTATTTTGAGAGGTGTTTGTCTACCACATGGTAGAAGGTAAGCAACTTAATTAACCTGTGTTGCTTATGCATTACTTGAAAAAGTTATTACCATCTACCATTCCGGTTACCTCATCACCGCTCTAATGAAGGCAGTTAGGCTTGATATAGCTCTATTTTTGGATAAACCTGGAGAAATAGTGATTTTAGTGAAGAAAGTGTAGGACATGGGTCACTTCAGTAGGCTGAAGAATAGGCAGGTTGACACCCACTATACCAAAACCCAAGACCAGAAGATGAAGAAAGCTCGAGTAGAGCCAACTATTTTCCCCCAAAGTTGTATTGAAGGAGTATGCAGACGAGTTTGTTGTGGATTTAACAAAAGATGTACCTCTATTTGCTCTACTGGAGCAGATCCCAACAACTGCTACCACGTCATCATCTCCCAAAGCAAAAGTTATCTCTCAAAGAGTTTGAGTGAGCCCAGTAAAAGAAATGGTAGGAAGCACACTTGCCCAGCCCTAAGCTACGTAAAGAAGGCCTTTGAAATTAAAGACTCGTGCTTAGAAAGAAGCTGAGGAGGAAGAGGATGCTAGGGATAAGGAGGAGACCCTACTCCAAAGAAAGCGTAAGATAGAGGTGATTGAGGAAGATGTGGAATAAGGGAACTAAAAAAAGGCAAAGAGGACCCTAAAGCCATAAGGCTGCATCCCATGTGGAGGAAATTCTTTCCAAAGCAAGGGGCACTCACCGCAAGCGCTCTGCCACCACTCGCCTTGTCAAGAGAAATGTTCAAGTGGTGAGTAGCAATGAGGATGTTGGAGATGATGTGGAGATCATCAACCAAGAAGAATATTCTCTTCCTAAGTCCTACATTCCAACCCAACCTCCCACTCAGCTGAGTCTCTTCTAACTCAAGTTGAGTAACCTGAGGCTGACCCATCCTTATACCTTTAAATCATTCCCCCATTTCTTCTATAAATCCTCAACCTTCTTCACTTGTAAATTCTTCTATCCCTTCCTCTCTAAGTTCCCAAATACCTATTCCTTCTATAAATTCTCCTCCTCATACTCAACAAACTGTAAATTCTCCTGATTATACCCCTTCCTCTCCTATTCAACCACAAGATTCCTTCTCTCCTCCTCCTAACACTAAAACCGCAATAATCCCTTCTCCTGTAAAATATAAACCACTCCCCACTTCTTCAAATGTATAAACTTCTGAACCAACCATTTCTTCAAACCCATCCTCTACCCCTCTAATCCCTCAGATTAGAGAAGTTCCTAAAATTGAGAACTCTACCCAGCATGGAAAAGTAAGTGAAGAAGAGTCTAAGGTAAATTTTACAGCCAATGAAGCTTATCCCACCAACAACAAGCCAGTCCAAGAGGACTTAGCTGATTCAGCCATCTTGGCTCAGATTAGAGAGTTAACAAGGAAGAAATCCCTAACTCTCAAAACTGATGCTGAGTTGGATGGAGCAGTAAGTCGCGTGCTACTGACTTAAGAATTGATGTACTTGTTCGCAACAGCTAAGGCAAAAATTCTAGAGTTCAAGGAACATCAAGTATTCCCTCTAAATCTGTCTACTTTGAGGAGTTTGAAAATATTCAAGGAAGCTTGTTTGCAATTCGCAACCACCTAGTGAAGGAGAGCGCCAAAAGCTTAGTGGATAAGATGGCGTTGATCTTAACTAGGCTATCTGATTCTACGGCTCAACTCAGCTTAGCTGTCACTTCTATCCCCACATCTAATATTCTCACTAACATGGTAGTAGGAAAGATGAAGGGTAGCATTGATGTTGCTATTGAGAAGCTAACTAGCTTGAATGCCACCTTGGTAACTCAAGCTATACAATTTCATTAGTTCGGGGAAGGACAAGCCAAGATCAAAATGAGCACTAACAAGAAAATTGACCATGTTCTCAAAGAAGTTGAAGTCTCTAAAGACATCAGCCATTGCATGGAGAAGCCGTTGGAGAGCATGTCCAAGTTGATGGTGAACTATGATAAGAAGGTAAATAGAGTCTTGAACATAGTTGAGGAGACTAGAAAGAAGGTTGATAAACTTGTGCTTAACCTTGATGCTTTGGATGAGAAAATGGAGTCTTCCTGTAAACTTATCAATGACAACAGGGATGATAAAATCAAGAAAGCATAGAAAGCTCTATTTGATGCAATGGGCAAGCTGTTTCCAGAACCTACTAAGTCCCTTGACCAAGACGGATTCTCTGTGAATAAAAAGTTGAATATCATTAGGGATAGGATTAGTGATATGCATAGAAATATAGACCAGTTGATCACCGCAGGGATGTATGACTCAAAGGATATAGAGTTCACTGCAAGAACAATGCACAACTTCTATCCCAGGATAATTACCATGGAGGAAAAACTAAAGATAGCTCTCTTTGCCTCAGGCTTTCGTGATTTGTTGTAGTGTTTTCATTAGTTCACCTGTCAAGGATTTGATCATATTGCCTATTTCACACGGTGCCATCATCTGCTTCTAGAGGAGTTTATAATGATGAAGACATCCCAATGCTCAAGGGAAAGGAACAACTTGAAACTAAAATCTCTCTAGCAATCATAGGCAAGCAAGAGGACTTCCAAGCTGCTCTTAACTCCTTTGATCTGTGGCTGGAGCAAATTTTGAGGGGTCATATAAAAAGGGGGGAAAGTAGCAAAAGATGCCTCAAGGATGGGTGCTCAGTACAAACACTCTCTACCACAAAGGTCTCAACATCCTCCGTTCCAACCTCAATCTCAGCATCAATAACTTTACTCTTCCAGTAATTATCCCAAAGGCAGTTCATCATCTTCACAACAACGTAAATAGATGTAGAATAGGCTAGACTTGTAATAGGGAGAAATTGTAATCACTTAGCTTAGAACACTCTTTGTGTACTAAGTATTTTATCATCAATAAAAATTACTAGTTTTGTCTGTCTAAGTTAAGAGCTTCTTAACTTCTTATATGCTTTGAATGTATTCTGTTTCTACTTATAATCAAAAGCTAAAGTAAGACAAAGTCCTAAATTGAAGAAAATTCCTTTAAGTATGGGGGAGCTGAGCTGAATGAAGAAAATCCACTCAATATAGGGGAGTCCACACTGATTAAGGAGTTCACTTAGCATGGGGGAGTCCTACATCATCTATCAAGTATTCATGTATCTTTAAACTATTTATTCAGTTAATCTCTTCTACTACCTAGTTTGGTATCTGTTCCAAAATGGGGGAGATTGTTGAACCCAAGTTATTAGTACTTTAGAGTACTTAAATGTTTTGGAAATAACAAATTGTTTAGGATAGTAAAATTAATTAAGTACTGAGTAGACTCTTAACTAATCAAGTTTAATTGAGTATGTTTAAGGAAAAACAACTCAGTTTACTGTGTGATTAATTAAGTTATGGCTTATAATAAGAAAAGCTTAGTCAGCCTAGTATTACATAGTTTACAAGATAAAAACTCAGCGAAGCTGAGTTTGCTTTTATTTTTAAAAGCTGAGTAACATCGACACTAAGAAAATGAATGACACAAATGCGTTTAACGGTTTTTGTGAGGAATGAAATATTCCTTTGATGCTTTTCAGGAGAAAAGGCGCTAAAATTAAAGAAGATATTCACTTGGTCCTTACAACAAAAAGGTGTCAGTACAAAATGTTGGAGATTTCTCACTAAAGTCTAAGACAAAATGAATCCTCTGATATGCGTCGTTTCTTAGTGTCTCCGTACAGCTTTACAACGTCAGCAAGTCAACCATTCATAGAATTCACATTACATTCCACACACCTCTTTTTCAGAATGGATTGCTTGAAGGAAATGAGTTTTTGACGCATCAAAAGTAACAGATTAATATAACGCCTCAACGTTCGAAATCTCTATCTCTAAACATCCTGGAATTTGTTTCACATGCGCAGATTCGAAAGATAAGGAGAGAAGAGAAATTGAAGATAAAGTCAAAATGAGAAGTTTGCAATGGCTACTTCAAAAAACTTCAATTATAAATAGAAAACTGAAGCTTATGTTTAAACTTGGTGAATCATCTCGAATTTCTTAAGAGCTGGAACTTTATTCAATCAATCCTAGCTTTCAGAAATTCCAAATCAAGCAATCAAGCAAACACATAGTTTCCAATCTATTTATAATAGAGAGATAACACTTAAGATTTAATATTGTAAATGATTCAAAATCCTCTGTTCGTTATCTTCTTTAGAAGATCTAAGTGACAGTTTGGGAAAGGTACCCGCTGTAATTATTGTAGTTAGAAAGGAAGGTACTTTCTATAATTATGTCTACCCACTGTAAAGGTTACTCTGCCAAAGGAAGGAAGGAAAACACTAGTGGATTAAAGCTCGAAAAGGAATTCGGGGACTTGAGGTAGGCTAAGGGCCGAACCAGGATAGAATCTCAAGTGTTATAACTCTAACCTTTGTCGCTTATCTTTATCACGTTTCTCTCATTCATCATTCTCCCGTTTTCACAAGTTTTGTTTGAAAAACTAATCCGAGATGAGTAAAGTACTTAACAGTGATTGAAGATAATCTATGGAACGTTTCAATTGAGATTATATCAATCATTCCATGCTTAGGAGATCCTTTAAGGTTAATCTTAAGTTTTGAAATTTTGTCATGATAGTTCGCATGTTCATTAACTTCCTTAATTAACCAACACTCTCAACATTATTATTATCATCATCATCATCATCATCATCATCAAGTTGATGCAAGTTATCAAGCTCTACCTCAAACAAAGTGTTGGCTTGTTTATTTAAGAGATTATTATTCTGAAAATTACTTATAGTTTGAGGAAATTCAAATTCATTGAAGATAACATCCCTACTTATTATAACTTTATTTTCAAATAAAGACCAAAGCTTATAACCATTTTTCCCATTTGGATAATTAATAAACACACATTTTTTGGCCCTTTTGGAATCTTTAGTATGAGCATAAGCAATACAATAAAAAATTTTAAGGTGTGAAAAGCTAGGAGATCTTTTATACCAACGTTCATTCGATGTATTAAAACTCAAAACAGAGCTAGGAGACTTATTAATGAGATAACAAGCTGTTTTCACAACTTCAACCCAAAATTTTAAGCTTAAACTAGATTCATAGATCATACATCTAACTTTATTAATAATCCATTCTGTTGAGGTGTATAAGCACAAGTCATGTGTCTTAACATTCCATTTTCAGCATAAAAATTATTAAACTGAGTGTTGATAAATTCAAGACCATTATCAGTTCTAAGGGCCTTAATTCTTTTAGTATGTTGATTTTCAACCAAAGTTTTCCATTCTTTAAATTTGTCAAAAATATCAATTTTGTTTTTAAGAAAATAGGCCCACACTGGAGAAGTTGTTAATAAAAGGCACAAAATATTGACTACTTGACAAAGACATAGGAACAAAAGAAGAACCCCACAAATCACCATAGATATAACCAAGACAAGATTTAGATATATTAGTAGAGCTCTTAAAACTTTATTTATGTGTCTTTCCCATTATGTAAACCTCACAAGTTTTAGGATTATCAAAATTTTGAAAGATTTTAAACTGCTTACCTTTTTAAGGAATCCAGACCTTAAACACCAATGTTACCAAGTCTCTTATGTCACAACTCAACTTCATTAGAGCTAGACATGGAATAACTAGAACTACAAACAACATGACCAGACAGATTGTAAAGACCATTTACAAGTTCTCCAAAAACCAAACATTTATCTTTTATGAAAATCTTAATTGTTCCATCATTAGCTTGATAATTAAAACCTATACTATCTTAGTGACTTAGAGATATCAAATTTCTTTTTACATTAAGTTTATGTCTTTCATCTATCAAAATGATTCTATTAATTACCATTATCAATTAAGAAATTTATGCTTCTTATTCTAAGAATTTGACAAGAGTACTCATTTTCCATCATAACCTTACCCCCCTTAATTCTCTCATATTGATTGAACTAATCTCTCCTAGGATATGAAAGGTACAACCAAAATCAAGAATCCAAGATTCTTCATCCTTATTTTGACTTATAATCAAGATTCTATATCTCCTAATTCAGTTGTATTACTTACAGCTCCACCTATTCTATTTTGATCAATTAAGTTCTTAAGTATTTCTCTACACAATCTCCTAGTTTATCCCTTTTTATTACAATGATAAGGAACAAGGTTTTTAAAATAGTTTATCTTATCTTCAGATTGATTTGAAGTTACGTTATTATTCTACTAAGAATTTCCAGTTTCAGTTTGCTTAGTACCTTTCTTTTTACTCCTTTTAGAATTTCCTTTCTTTTTACCTTTAATGATTAAAGCTTCATTAGACTGACCTTTACTTTTAGTGTCACCCTTAAACTCAAGCTCTCTCATTATTAAAGCATTTACAATGTTATTAATTTCTAAAGACTCCCTACCATATTTTAAGGCATCCTTTACATTTTTATAACTATCACCAGTAGATTTTAACAAAAGAATAGATTGGTTTTCTTCAGAGATAATCTCCTCAACATCTTCTAGCTTAGTGGATAATCTCTGTAACTCATCAAAATTATCATCAATGCTTTTAAAGTGGTTCATTTTAAAATTGAAAATTTTTCCTTTAGGAAAGAACTCTTTGCAACTTTTTTAGTCATATATAGGGATTCTAACATTAACCATAAAGTAGGAGCAAATCTTTTCTACTCTAACTCTCCTAAGAATTGAATCAAACAAATTAAGAATGATGATGGAGTAAGCTTGATCTATCAAATCATCATTTTCCTCTTAATTTAATGAAGCCGAAGACTGGATTTGCCTTAAAGTTACCTATGGCATTTGGCATGAACCATAACATCTTTTATTTTCTCTTTCCATAAAGAGAAATTCCCTTTTCCATCATATTTTTCTAAACTTATTTTAGTTAGAGACATCTTTAAAATAATTTCAGAAGATTTTTCTTTAAATAT
>CATIWQ010364682.1:0-29272 GCA_949673415.1 Euphorbia schlechtendalii
TTTACACTAGATTTAGAAAAGTCATTTCATGTGTTGCTCTGCGGTGAATAACTGAATATCTGAGTGTCTAGAACCAAATTTGTTAAATTAATCTAGTGAACATAATAACTTCGATGATTTTGCATATTTTCTTTGCTATACTTGTTCATAGGCAAAATCTATATACTTTTTATCTATTCTAATCTTTCATACATTTGTCTATTCATCCATCATTCCAATCCTCCTTTCCTAAACTTTACATTATTTTATTTTATTTTATTTTCTTTTTATTCTACTTCCCTATTTGATCTTTAGAACTAGTCCTTCCCTGTGGGATCGATATCTTTTAAAACTACATCGCAACTGTATACTGTCAATTATCATCATTTTTCTATTTGATAAGAGGTAATGACAACACCTATACTTTACGTGAACAAGTTTTTGGCACCATTGATATATAGCCGAATCTTGTGAACAAACTATTAAAATTATCAGTAGAAAAGTGGCGAACAACATACACTTCATGAGATCGAAAGATAAATGTTTGTATGCCTTGGGTTTCACTTTGATGAATGCTTAACTAAACTTAATGCTACTTTGTTATTCATATGAAGGACCAAAAGGTGAAGTGTGTTTAGCTTAATAAGAAACTAAACTAGCTTAGGAGGCGGTTTAGGGATTTAAGGTTAAGAGACCTCAGAGTTGGATTGCTGAGCAAGGTCTTGTACTAAAAGCTAGGGAAGATAGTCTTATATTGTTCTTTAGGTAGGCTGAACTTGAGTCTTTTATTAATCAACTTAAACAACCTTTTTAATTCTGTTTTTATCGTTCTTTTAAGTCTTTAGCATTTAACAAAACCTTCATTTTCAAGAAATCACATTTGCCCTTCCATTAATCCATTTATAATGAAAAGAACATACTGGCATAAATAACTCCCTGTGGGATACGATACTCTTGCTTGCCGCTTTGCAAATTGACACTAGTATACTTGCTAGGTGCTTTACTTTTTAAGTGCAACACTAGACAGTGCACAAACTGGTAGGAAGATAGTAGGAACCTGGTACTAGAACAAAAATACAACAAAAAATCAACATTCTAGCACCCTATTACCAAATATGCAAGAATCAAATAACAAGAAAAATAAAAAAATACAAATCTAATAAAAAAAACGCACCACTCATGTATAACTTGATTGAAATACAAACACCATGAACAAAATCAATCTAACAGTAAAAATATTTTATCAAAATAGCAACAAATACAACAAAATACCAGCATTCAATTAGATTCCTACCATATGTGCAGAAGCAATTTCATATTTTCAAATAAAGGAAATAAACATCAATTGCCTTCAACATATTTGACTCATTAATCCAGATCCAAACCAATGCAACAACACTGCAAATCGATTGAAAACACATATCAAAATCTAATTCAAATCAAAAATCGTAGAAACCTGATCTAACTTGAATTATGTAGAGAAGAGAATTCTTGCTTCGATCTAAAACAAGAATAATCGTGATATCGGGAAACCTAGAGCTTTTGCAAAGAGATTTTCGTGGAGATGAGAGAAAACTGAATCTTCAGAGATTTGGATTCTTGTTTAATGAGGAATCGCGCGATTTTGAGAGCTAAATCAGGCTCTATATACAACATATTCATGTAAATGGGAAGTCCAAAATGGTCGGGCAATGACAACATTCGTATTTTATGTAATTTTATATCCTAATTTGTATATTTTTAAAACTTGCCCATGCATTTGTATTCCTTTTATATATTAGTTTCTACAAACAATTATATAAAACAGTTTGACGTACACACAAGTGGATTTATCTACATGTTAATGATTTTTCATCTTTCTTTTACTCATTTTTGAATTTTGGCAACTTCTTCTTATTTACCAATTTCGAAATTTTAATTCGTAGTCATGCGACGATTATTTTTGTCTCGATATTTATTTACATGTTTTAAAATTAAAATTTATCATATATGTTAACATTTTCCTTCAAAAAATATATATATTAACATTTAGAGACGGAATCCTAAAATAAATAGTAGGATGAGCCGCTAATTGTAAGCCTAAACCTCAGCCTTAACTTAAGTTTTAGATTACAAAATGCATATGTATTTTCTAAGAAAATAAGATAAATAATTCCATTTAGAATCCACTAAATATAACAAATAAAGGAACATGAAAACCAATTAGACCGCCTGCTATTCTAGAGAGCAAAATTGTTGTCTTATGTGCTTACCATTCTTTTTCATATACTATTCATGGAATTAAAATATGTTATGTTGTTGTCTTGATTGTTCCTCTAGAAGCCACCCTCAACCTAATACTTATAACATTTTCATTAATATAAATATGTAATTTGTCACTTCCACAAATCCACTACAACAAATATTCAAAATCTTCAACATAATCTCCATCTATTCTTTCTTGAAGTTCATGGACTTCAAACAATGGAAACTATATCCACTCGAAGAAGACAACTATCAAGATTTTGATGATGAACACGAAGAAGACGATATGCTTTCTCTTTGTGATCTTGCACTAAGTAACAATACTACACATGTTTCTGATTCCGATGGTTCCTTTCAAGAAGAACAAAGTTCCTCTTTGAATCAAGATCTATTCGAGTTCTTCAGCTCCGATTTCACTTCTACAATTTCCACATATCCCGAAGACAACATCATCTTTTGCGGGAAAATGATCCCATGCAAAGGCAAAAATGAAATCCAAGGTCCAATCAACTCGGAATCTATATCAAAGGCGACAAAGAAGAGTTTCGTATTCCCGTGGAAGAACTCCTACTCGCTTAACATAATGAGAAGCACATCGGTGAAGATGGAGCGAGTAAAGAGCTATCGAACTTGTAAGACTTTTCCCGAATCAACGACCGAGGAGAAGTATTTGGCAATGAAAAATGTATCGGTAGGGGAAAGGCGACCAAAATCAAGATGGAACTTGTTTCCATTTGGAGTGGGAAGGTATAGAGGGGAGATGGACTTGAAAGATATAAAGACGAGGCAGAGTAAACTTAGCGATGAAAAGAAGCGTTGGAGTTTGAAGTACGATGGTACGGAAGAGATTCCAATTTGCAAAAGAGAGCAAAGATGGTGGAGTTTGGCTAGGATTTTGGGGTGCCAAAGCAGCCATGCTAATGCAATAAGGGTTCAATAAAATGATTGTAAAATTTTAATCAAATGCCTTGTGTAATTTAATACCAATTTTTGTGATTAGTACTCGGTGGGAGAGGCATCAAATCTTTCAAGCGTAAAGTCAATTTTCGAGCAAAATTAATTTGTTATCAGCACCTTTTTTATTGAAAACACAAACTGTAAAAACGTATCTATATGGAACTTGTGAGTTTATACATCTTTCAAACACAAAATTATCCGAAAACTTTTCCGGTAAGGTGATGCAATTTTGTATTTTTGTATGAAAGTAAAATGAATTTGAGTTCTTCATCCATGATTACAAATATAATCCATTTGAATATACTAACGTGCATAGAGGAGTGTGTTTTTGGTCAACTAAGAGTAATTATATTTGGCAAATGACTTAGCCTAATGATTGTGACTGAATCTATGATCCTATAAGTCATAAGTCCGAGATCATTCGGGTGTGTGCAATTTATTTAATGATACGAAAGAAGTCTACAACGAAATAACTACTGATTTTTAGTATTTGTTTGTGTGTAATGTTAATTACAAAACCAGAGTTTACAGAGACCTAGACAAAATAGAATAACTATACTTTGAATTCAATCATGCAACCCATCGTATAACCACTGTAAATTAAAATGTGTCTACAGGAAAGGTTTTAGTTTCAAATTTAGAATTCGTGGATTACATTTAATTATTTATATTATGTGCGATGTAAACAAAACAAAATAATTATTTATAAAACAATCAGGCATCTTACAGTGGACACAAAAAAACTCAATTTGTAATGATATTTTTTGAACTCATACGTTCATGCAACCCATCGTATAACCACAGTAAATTAAAATGTGTCCACAAGAAATGTTCTAGTTTCAAATTTAGAATTCGTGGTTTACATTTAAAAACTGTGCATGCAATTAAAGCAAAATAATTATTTATAAAACAATCAGGCAACTTATAGTGGACACAATAAAAATCAATTTTTAATGATATTATTTTTGTTTGTGTTAGAAGCTGTCATAATTATCTGAATATGTACCTTTTCACAATTATAAAAATAGCAACCTAACTCCTAACAAGAGCCAAATAAATTTAAAAAAAATCCATCTTATCAATATGAGCTCGTTTGAAGTCAACATCAAATTAAAACAAAAAACTAATTTCAACTTAGCATGAAACAAATGTGCAGCCCATTAAGGTACTAGAAGATAATATTCTTCACTTTTAAGCCGACGCCACTGAAAATATTTCAAAATAAAAAAAAAAAATCAAAACTGTACTTCATAGAAAATAGCAGACTATATTTAAAAATGATAATAATTAATATAATAATAATAGAGTCATGCTTTAATCGCTTGGCTTTAATAGTATTAGTCGCCTTGGAGCTTTCCTTAATACCTCTGATTTTTCTTCTTGCTACTGTCAACTACAAATTATAACAAATCAAATAAATACAATTCAAAATTTTGATCTTCAGCTTTAAAGCATGATCAAAGTTGGGCTAATAGATGAGTAATGGTTGGCTCATTCGACCTTAATTTTTGCACTCGTAAAAAACACCGTTTCTCAGGATTTCCATTTTAAACTGAAGTTGCTTCACCGTTAACGGTCACATTTGCTGCATTTTTTGGATGCTTCCACTTCCCTTTCGTTTTCTTCTCCTCCATGACACTGCACACACAAAAACAAAGTCAACTACTCAGTTAATGCCAGGCTCCTCACGTTAAAAAGGCATGTGCCTAGACGCATCATGCTTAGGCAAGGCACATGCCTGACGCAATAATTAGCCTTTTTAATAATACGAGTTAAGTTTAAACTTTAAAGTTTAGGAAATAGAAATTAATATTAGTACATTGATAGTTTGTAATTAACTACTTAAATATCAATAAAACATTAAAATAACTATTTAGGTACGTATATGTTATTTTTAATACATTAAGTACATATAAAAATATAAATATAAACATAAATATAGCAAAGATGTGGTAATTTAAGTTTATTATTCATATTTTCATTCTTCTTTCGCCTAATGCACTTAGAGGCCTTAAATACTATGAGATGCGGAAACAAAAGTTGGACGAACAGGAAAAGCATCACAATTTTGTAAAAGATCAACTATTTTCATTATTGATGAAGAAAATGAAGCTCAACAAGGTGGTACGGAGGAGGGTGAGGAGCTAAGAGACGAAGAATTTGAATTTGATGTTTATGAAAATGAGGATTATGTTGGATCTCAATGAAAATTAGATGATTAATGAGTATATCTTAGTTTTAGATTACTAGGAATTATGAGTATAACCTATTGATCAATGATTATCAATTTATACAATGAACTTTTTGTTTCACTTTCAGGGGGTTTACATACTTAGCATAATAATAAGAAAATTTAGTTAGCGCGCTTAGGCCCGAGTGGGACCCTAACTTTGGAAGTATATCATATGATCCTACAGAAAATAAACTCTACAATCCTACTTAGTGTGTCAAAATGCTATTATAAATGGTTTCTCATGTTTATACTCAGATTTTTTTTAACTGTGCAAGGAGTAACAATGATAATCCTATAGATCAATGATGAAATACAAGTGTTGACAAATGACAAAATGAAAGAGAACAATTTAACATGTTATTGTTATTCCCCTCGGCCATCAACTTGTCAAAAAAGTCAATCAGTGGATTTCATGCTATGAGAATTCAAAATTATCGCATCACGCATCTTAAATCAGGATTCAGGACGAACCGTGTATTTCTGTTCGTAAACAGATTTCTAGAAGCAGACTTCTCCAGGAGACTTTTATAATATTGTGCAAACGGGGTGTTACTACTTCCCTTTTCTAGCTGCAGGTCAACCAGAACAAATATTGAGTGCAATCCTGGAAAAGCATATGCTGATATACTTCTTACTTAGCACAACGGAAAGAAAGATAAGACACACCTGCATAAATGATTCAACAGATTGCTCATCTTTTGGGGAAAAAGCAACTTCATCTCTCTTTCTCCGCACAAACTCCATATTCTGCTCCACCTATCTCGCCAGAATACAGAACAAAAGCATACGAAAGAAACATCATAAATCCTACCATATACATTTTTATTTGTTACATAAAGCACCACAAAGTGTCTAACCTAAGGTATTACAAAATAGTGGAGACTGGTCTAATAAGAAATTTAGTACACTACAAGTTCAGTCCTTTTACTTATGAACTCCTAAAAGTTTCAAAACTATGAGGAAAGTGCATAGACTTGTGTGGTAGCAAAATTGAACCCAATTTCCTTCTTTACAAAAAAATATAGTTGGATGTGTAACACTTAGTTTGCATTTGTACTAGTTCATGCACAGTGAGGTAAAACATAACTAGCACATTTAAAGTCACTACAACGCACATTCTCATCATGTCATACCGTAGACTTTTTATCATGTAGGTTATGATCAAAAGCTAAAGTTTATTGAATTACTCGGCATAGTTATCAAAAGCGAGCGCTTGGCTCGCTTAAACGCTGAAGCAAAGCAAAGCGCACTGCCAGCGCTTTGCTTCGAACTAAATCACTATTCTGGTTAAGCGAGGATAAAGCTCTCGCTTTATGCGCAGCGCAAAGCACCAGAGCGCAGCGCTTTATTTTGTAGAGCTAAATGGGATTTTTTTAATTAATAAAACCAAACTGGCCCACTTATTTTTTACCATACCAGCTAGTATAAATATGAAACTTCTCTATTACGTTTTATATTGTTTCACAATTCGACTCAAATATGGATTTTGAGAGCCGTTTTTCACATGTGACGATTCAATAGTCTCCTTCATCTCACTGCCGGAAAACATTCTTGCCTTGCTGCCGCAACTAATTCAACATAGGATTGGAAGATATAGAAACTGATGATGATGACTCATATGGTGAAAGCACCGACGAAGAATTGGATGCTCATGAGGCTGATGATTATGAAAGCATAAGTGATGAAGATATATAATTTGTAGTTGTGGTCTTGTTGCCAAATCTGCTATGTTTTGGGGATTAATGTTTATTAGTGTCTTTGGTTTTGGATTTCTTAAAACTTGTTATCAATGTTTGCTTTATATTGAATGTTTGTTATGGATTGCTAGTGTGACTTGTGATGATTTTAATATTTATTAGACTTAAGTGTTTCTTCTCTATTGTTTTATTATACCTATATATATTTTTTGAAACTTTAAACTAGTGCGCTTTTTTTTCCCGAGCGATTGCTTATTTTGCGCCATACGCTTAAGCGAGAAACAAGACCTTTGCGCCTTGGGTGCGCTTAGCGCTCTCGACTACTATGTTACTCGGTGACAATCCATTTGCTATCTTTCAGTTCAAGCTTCCCAGCAGGCATGTTAACCAAGAGCATATATGTGACAATCCGGACAACCAGCAACTTTGAGCCCTCATCAAATAATAAGGTCACATTAGACATCCACTACGAGCTTAACATTATACCAGCAAGAAATTATATTTTTAATCATAGATTCAGAAGTACAAACAGAGATCTGCTCACTTTCTGATATTTTTCTCTGTTCATATATGCATTGCTAAAAAAATTTCATGGGCATCATATATGGGGAGACTAAAGAACAAAAATAGCAGCTATGTTTAAAATGACCTGAATTTCAGAATTATGGTTTGCCAGTATTCATTATGTACCTGATCGATAAAACGCTTCACCAAACGTCGAAAACTCTCAATGGTGGTCATCTCTTGGAATTTTCTCAAACGAATAACCGGTATAGTTGCCAGCTCAGGAAAGGATATATGATAGCTCCACTGAGCAAAATGCGCAGCCAATGACTCAATGGTAGAAAAGACACATGCTTCCTGGAAGTTTCGAGATTTTAGCCATTGTTTTGGCAGCTGCAAGAGGAGTATCCAGAGTTACTTTTGCAAGATGTACAATATGAATTCCTCCCATTGTGTGAGAACGGATGGAAAGTGTTCAACAAGCATAAATGATAACAACTATAAGCACATTAATGTATTGGGTTGACAAATATGTCATTCAAGTACACATTTTAAAGTTACTGACCTTCATGGAAGATGCAAAAGTAAAATCCTTTCCTTGCTTTTTGCCCCCCTTGTCAATTTTATATTCCAATAAATCCATTGCCAAAGAAGCAATGGGGATGAAAACACCACTAGAACTAGAGAGATAATTCATCCACTGAACGCATTTAACTCTTAAAGGGAAGTATCTTGGTCCTGGAAATAAAACAGCTACCCCATTCATGATCTGGATGATCATAAAAAGCAATGACTGAAGATCATAATCACGGATGTTCGCTGATATAAATGCAACCCAGAGCTCAATGCAGTTAACATACTGCCAACTACATATCTTTTTAACTGCTTCCTGAAAACAAGAAACGAATAGAATGATAACCAATTCTCCAAATATGGATAATATAAATGCTAGACACCTTTCCTCAGTCAACAGGCATGAAGTCCAAAAGAAAACACGGCACCAAGGGAACAACTTTTATACCTTCTTCTTAGTTCGTAGGCCCAATTGCAATATTGTAGCAAGTTGTTGTATAGAAACCATGGCCTCGTTAGATGATTTCTGTACATCTAAAGAACATAGCTCAACAAAAGAATGCTTTAAGAATTCCATATGCTTAAACAATACTGGCTCCACAAACTTGCAACGACCAATGAAAGCTCTGTATGCATCAATAAGGCAGGCCTCGTAGCAATCTGAGTTAAATGTTGTGGCTACACCACGAATTACCAAAAAAGATTGCAATGATAGTCTCTCTTCACCTGTTGCCCAGAGGTGAACTGATGTCTGCATCCAGTTTTAAGTCTAAGTCAGTTGCTCACAATATCAAGTCATCGAAAGTTGATGCTTTTGATAAACTCGCAAACTGTAAATTTCAAGTCGGCTAGGATATCAATTATAAAAATTAAATTATTCTACCAGAACTAACATTATTATCTTCAGTTCATTATTGCATCAATTGAAAAACTAAATAAGGCAGTTTCATGTTATTACACACCTTGACAAGTCTTTGCAACAAAGCAGGAAAAGCAGCAAAAAATATTATCGAAGCTTTGAGTCGGGTTAATGTGAATGATAATATCTCTGAGTCAGAAACCTCATTGAGGAGAAATAAGGTACTCCTAAGAAATGATTTTATCAGTGGTTTTATTGTTTTCCATTTTGAAGAATTCTTCAGGTCCAAAATTGCCTCCTTCCTTTCATTTGAGATTGATATGCCCAACAATTTACGGAATGTATTATCAGCCTCACTAAGCATGAACATCAAAATATTGCTGAAAGTTAATCCATCTTTAAAAGCATTGCATGGTTCAGCTCCATAGTGACATGCAGCCCTGTATCCATTTAAAAGTTTAATAAGTGAAGGTATATTTTGCTGCTCTGTAACTTGCTGATACAAATTATCAACCGCGGAACTTTTCAAAAGCATGCCAAGTTTAAATAAGCCATTTTCACTGAGCAGCTTCTGTTCATCATCATTAGACTCATCTTCATCTGAATACTCCTGTAAAGGAATAGATAATTTGGCGAAAAAAATCAATACAAAAAGCAAATATAAAAGTCAACCAAACTTCTTATAATAACCTATTGAGAGCCGAACAAGGATAAACAAAAAAATTTAGAAGTTTTAATGACCCATTTTGTTTGTCCAAAACCTTATTAAACAAGCAGCATATACATTGCTCTTTTTTAAACATGTTTTGAGACTACCAATTACTCCATAAAGTTAAACCCTATTGAAATCAAAATACACATTAGAACACAACATATGAAATATGAATTACGAGAAAATGTTCAGATTTGTATCTATGCATATGGAATTCTACCCTAAAAGTGCACCACTAGCAAACTGAAGAGTAAACTGCACTCCATATTCACACAACTGTGATCTTCCACAAATAATTTTGCACATCCGATAAGTTATACTTTCACAACGTAAGGGCTAAAATGTATATTCAACTTAATATAGGTCAAAACAAGATGCAGCTAGTCAGATGTATTGATCATTTGCTTGATCATACATCCTGTATAGGTCAGCTAGACAAGAAGTTTGACAAGACTTCAATTCAACTAAGTACAAAATATCCGCATTGCCACAGATAAGAAATAGGAAGTAGCACCCTCAGAACAAATGTTGTGATCAGGAATATTTCAGTTAGTTGTCTAATATAGGCCAACGTATGTACAATACATAGAGGTAGACTGAAACTGTCAGGTATGAGAAGGAACAAGAGGACTTCAACGATCAAAGCTCTTAACCGATTACAAGTGACTCAAAACCGTATTCAAACTATAGAATAGTAGTTAAATAACAATATCGAATTCTGTTATTCAGTAATGCCAAGCTGGCATATGTACATCAATCATATATAGACACGTATTGTAATACTCCCTCCGGTGCCGAAAGACTGTCATTCTAGGATGTTCATCAAGACCAATAAAACATTTATTACTCTATTAAAATGACTAATTTATCTCTTTTACTTTATCATAAAATTCTCTCTCTTGTTAATTACCTCATAATTTCATTTTATACTTAATCTCTTTCCTAATTAATACAAGGTTAAATTACGAAAACAGTGTTAAATGTTGCATTGATATGTGAGAATGACAAACAAAAGGGAAAATGAAATCTTGGCTAAAATGACAATCTTCCAGCACCGGAGGTAGACTTACATTATCAATGAATAATAATCAGAATTGTTTTCTCTCTCTTCTATCATCTCTCTCGACTTATTCTCTCTTCTTCTTCCTACACTCTCTCTCTCTTCTCTTCTTACTTCCTGCTTTCTTTCTCATCTGATTCCCTTTCTAGTTAACATAAATGTACAAGTTCACAGCATCGGACTCTTCTATGATGTGGCCATAAAACCAAATAGAACAGATCCAATTTGTTGTCAATTATTTAACCATAACTTAAACTATGAATTCTTTCACAAAACAGCATTCCCTATGATTCACGTTTTCTCTCAGCTGCTATCTTGCTTCTTTTTATTCTTTTTTACCTTTATATTTTGATAAGTGTTCAAGTCGTACATTTTTTACTCTGGTCTGTCAAAGGTTTAACCATAGTAGTCGAGAGCGCAAAGCGCACTCAAAGCGCTTGGTTCTCACTTCTCGCTTTTACACAAAGTGCAAAAAAAGCGATTGCTTAGTAAAAAGCGCACTAATATAAATATATCCAAAATATTATAGGTTTAGAAAATTTATAAAATATAGGCATATGGCCACTTAAAACTAATAAATATTAAAAATATTACATGTCATAATAGTCCACAACAAAAAATACAAGTCATCAATATCCAAAATCATTAAAATCAAACCCTGTGCGCTTTTCTTTTACAAAGCGTGCGCTTTTTGCACCCTTGCACATTGTGTTCAACCGAAGTGTAGAGAGTGCGCTTCGCTTCGCTTTCGACTACTATGGTTGCTTAAATAGATGGAAAACAAGTCATTTCAAGTTACCCTATCATCTAATTTCATGTATTGTCAACTTCTTTTTGACGCACTGCTCTCCTTTCATAAATCTTTCTCATATTACTCTTCACCCCTTAGTTTCAAATTTCAATTTATAAATCTAACATTTCTAAAAGTCATTAAGCAACTTTTTTCACATTTCCAACAAAATCAAATGAAAAATGACGAAATCATGAAAAGTGAAATCAATATCCAGGTAGAAAGTTTCTTGACAGCTTACATTGTACTCATCTCTAAATGCTTTAAAACGGTTACTATTGCTCTCCAAGAACTTAGAGAAGTCTGGGTCCTGATAATATAAAATTAGAAAATTAACACTAAGAACAAAGAAAAAATGAGGGAGGAGGAGAAACGATAAAGATGTATTTACATATGTAACGAATGATTTCAATCACAAGAAAATTTATTACCACATGAATACAACAATTGTATACATTTTGATAAAGAGAACTTTTTTAACTTTATTATACTAAAAGGGACGAATATACAATTAGATCACACAGTGAATTTCTACATATTTCGAACAAAAAAAACAGCACTTCAGATGAAATGTTAGTCAGATAACCAACCATATCATATGCATACATAACCCAACATGGATAGGTATTTCATAGTGTAGAACAAAAATAGCAGAGAATAAATGAGGTGCAGAGCCAAAACCATTTGAAAAAGAAATACCTGCAAATATGCTTCTAATGTATGTGATCAAAAAATTTATTTCAAACTTTTATGCAAAAGCCACTTGCCCAAGATTAAGCAAGCATATAAGATCTCCCACCAAAATTATTAAAGAAACAAACTACAAGATATTCATCTACTATCTCATATATAAAACATGTTTCTAATGAAAATGATTAAACAGTAACCTTCAAACTATTATGTGAACACCAATTGCAGTCTTGACAGATAAAATTAGCATATAAGATCTCCCACCAGTATATCTAGAGAAAAATAACAGCAAGATTATCACCTTATCTTTCAACCTATCCAATTTTTTTCTCTTCTTCAAAAGCTCAGAGAGAATTTCCTTGTTCTCAACTGATGAAGCACTCTCATCATTGTCCTCTGTATGAATATATTTTACAATATGAAAACAAAGAAAGGGAAGAAAAGCATTTCAGAGAGAGGTAAGAAATGTACAATGCTTTCTAATGGGTAACAATGTCCTGACCTTCCATATAACTCCCATTTTCAGCATCAACCATCTGATTGCTTCCTTCCTAATCATTTAATTGAATCATCAATGTTAGAAACTCAAGTAGGCACACAGCAAATTTGATAACCTCAAAAGAATGAGAGCATAATATATTCCAACACCTCTGTCAGATATCCATCACTGTCAGAATCATCTTCACCCACATCATCACAGGCAGCTTCACCAAATATGGCCTCGAGAGAGGTACTTATCATAGCTTCAAATTCAGGGGATCTGAGAACAAAACAAAAGACTTACTGTAGCTTATTAATGATGGTTCAAAAAGTAAAAATCGAATAATAGCCCAAGGTAAATAGACTGCATGAAATGCATGATACTGCAAAAACAACCATGTTGACTTCTAAAATCACAATACAAAACCAAGTTCAGAGCAAATCTCATAGGAAAAATTGGCAATTACGATAATAAAAAACCGTCTCATAATTATACACAATGCATCAAAGTTTTTCAGGTAATTAGTACCTCCCATTAGAAAGCTGGGTTTTGTCTTCTGGTTCTTCAGCTTCTCGCACATCATCCTCTGCAGCAATGGGAATGTATAAAATCACCTAAAGACAATTAATAATAGTCTACTCCTATAAATAGTATAATACTTATTGAATAATACTTACTCTTTGAAGCTCTCTTTTTAAACATGGACTTAAGCTTCCGCTTTCTTTTAAGCACTGATTGAAGATTCTTCTTCGCAAACTTCCTTGCCTTCTTTCCAAGCTTCCCCATTTTGTGAAAGTGTCAAAACTTATCTAAACAAATGCAAAAAAGTTTCAGCTGTAATTTGAACTCAAACAAATGAATTCAAATTGATATGGATAAAACGTAACAATATGTAGACTTGAGAGCACATACTAAAACAATTGGACAGCATGCTACCATGATTCGTTTCAGCCTAATGCTCTTTTGGTTTTAACTTATGAACTCATGCATAAAAGACAACCAAGCAATTAGAATTTGTAAGACTAGGATTTAAAATCTGACAGCGGAAAAGTGAGTGTTAGGTAACGAAGAAATGGGAATAGAAATAATGTTAAAGGAAACGCGCACCAGGAAACTCCAAATATAAAGTGAGTTTAAGTTTCCGAGCCAGAAAAGGGAAACGTTAGTGAGTAAGAGTTTCTGTGCTACCTAGGTAGTAAACAAGGTGGACCGGGAATGATACCTTCTTCCCCAATCCACTAGAAGTAGAAATTCTTGATACTCCTTAATGAAACAGGGATTTAATTGTTTTTCCCTCATATGCCCCAAGTGAAAAAAAAAACATGAAGTAATCAGCAGTTCAAATCTCACCAACACATCAACTAAATTGCACTTAAATACATTGTATGATCACAGAATACAACACATTACATTATAAGTTAAAAATATGAGTTTCTTAAATTCGCCACAACTGGCCTTTTTTCATTTCAATCAGAATTTGAATAGTTTACGGGCTAGAAATATTTTAACACTATATTATATGATTTTCTCTACTGCGGAAAAAAAAAATGAATACTTATTAAATTACAGTCAATAGCGGGAATAATAAGAATTAATCAACATAAAGGCAGACTATTGTTGATAGGGGACTTGTAATTAGTCTTGCTTAATCAAGCGTAATTTTTTCATTAGGCTAATTGAGTAAATATTCATGTAAAATCAATTCCACTGAACCATTTACAGAGAGCGTTTGTTGGTACTGACCGTAAGAATGATAGAGAGAGCTGAATTTGGTCGATGATGAATATGGGAAGGCTGTGTTCGGCTTATGACTATGACCGAAGGCGGAAGGCAAAGTGCGGCGGTGGTCGGTAAGAGGCAGAGCAGCCGTGAGTAAGAGAAAGATGCAGGGTTGATAGCAAACGCTAACCCCTAGCAGCAGGTTAGGGTTTAACGATCCCGAAGGGCAATCCAGTGAAATACCCTAATTGCGTTTTTAATCTGTATTTATCACTGTTAAAAATGATTGTATGCATGTTTGAGTTTCAAATTTAATAGATAAAAAAATTTCCCTATTATTTGTTGTGTATTATTTATAATTCGAAAATTTTATAGTCATGTCATGTACTTATTTTTTTTCATTTTCACTCTGTCGTTGAAATCCAACAGAAAATTCAAATCCAGTTTTGTAGCTAATGTGAGGTTTTCATTTTTCAAAATTGTTGTTTTTTTGGTGATTCTTTTTCTTTTCATCAATGTTATAATAATCGGAGTTTTATAAAAAATTCTATCAAATGTATAGCAGTATCATTTGTGGTTTAAATGTATCTTGAATTAACATTTTGCCCTTTTTCGATTTGAATCAACCTCTCATCCATCTTTCTACCGCACTATTATTTTTGTGTAAATTTGAACGAGAATATATTCATCTTTCGCTACTTGTGTATAAACTACAAAAATTAATTAATAAATTTTAACTTATAAGCTCTTTATAAATTGCTTATTCAATTTCAAAATAACTGTCATTTTTAAATTATTTTTTAATATTATGATCACATTAGTTAAAGCAATAAATATACTTATTTAATCCTATGCTTTTTTTCATTTCCTATGTGCATTGAATAAATGTAAAATGAATAAAATATTTAAAATAGTACATTAGAATATGAAAACGACACGTATTTTGAAATTTTACTAAGTCTTAAAGCAATAATTAGAAATGGAGTAAAATACAAGTCATCATAAACATTCATCACAACTACTCAGGTTGAAAGTTATTGCTAGCTATTTTGACAAATTTATTTTAAGAAGTTTATAAGCAATGATTAATGCCTTCTCAATATAAAGAGGCACCATTAGGTTCGAAAGAAGTTCATTTATTGAAAAATAGTTCTCTACTAGCAAAAGTTTAGACTAATAAATAACCAGTCACCACATTCAAAAGAAGCATCGACAACTTCTTCCACAGTTTAGTTGGTGTTTATGTAAAAGTAACAGATCCACTCACACAAACAAAAAAAACTACTCAAAATCTCAGTAAACCGAAAATTTCGGTCCATATTTCTATAAACTCGCAGGCTTCTCATCGAGAACATCCTCCAATCACAAGTTTTTAAAAGCAGAGTCATGCTGCTGAGGCGTCAATTTAGCCAGCAACGCCTTGTTCTGGCAATGCTCGGTATCCACATAGTAGAAATCCCCGTTGGCTTTAAATGTCACATAGGGTCTATTGGTCTCAGCTGGTCGAATATCGGCAAACTTGATGGTCCTTGGCATGTATGTTGCTAACCATGACATCATCTCCACCTCGAAGCTGTCCGAGCCAGGCTGCCACCTCAGCTTGTGGACATAGGGGCTGACAAACCAATGCAGAACCGCTGTTGTGGTAGCGCTGAAAAATATCACGGAAGAAGCAACTGCGCCCTTCAAGATGACATTCATGTCGGGGGATGTCATGAACGTTATGACGGGACCCAATGACACAGAAAGACAGCAGGTTGAGAGGGACAGCATTTTTACTTTCTGGATGGTGGATGAAATCGGTCCGTAATAAACTACTCCGGTATCTTTATCGTCTTTTTTCACTTCTTTCCCTCTTTGTGGTCCAATGCTGATCCTATTGTCGTCTTCTTTGGTCTTAGCTTGAGATGCCCATCTTCTCTGATTTGCGGCTAATGAGATAGGGCTGTAGTAGATGGGCTTGCCTATCGGTGGTTGTGACCATGTGGCATGCCTCAAACCATGATGACCTATACGATAGTACAGATTTAAAAAAAAAAAACATTGCAATGCAATGCATCTATTGAAAAGGCTACAAATTAAAACTATCCTTAGAACTTAGCTCTCAAAACTGTTAACCTAATAGGTTACATGTGAGACATGGGAATATCATTGTATCATAATCAACAGAAAAAGGGAATCAGGAATGACATTGATGAAACAGAAAGCACAATGGAACAGAAACAGACATAGGCAATCGAACCACATGTTTCTGAATACTGAATAGAAATGCAAGAGGAAGAATCAGTTGGAAGTTTGAAAATGTGATTTATAAGTAAGCAGACTAAAAATCTACAAAATAGAAAAATTACTATAGCACAACAATTATAGGTCACAAGATACAAAATGCAACTAAAAAGGCCTTACCAGAGCTCCATTTCAAAAGATAACAAATACCTTATCAGAATGTCAGGCATCACAAAAATAAAGTTCAACTCACAAACAGCAAAGAAAAAGCAAAATGTATATACCGACGAGAAATGATGAAATCACCTTAGGAATGCCTTGTAGTGCTCATATATTTTTAAGTTGAACTACAATCTGAAAAGAAAATTCACAAGGAACTCTCCAATTTTTTTCATTAAATAACAAGGCATTCCTAAATATTCATCATAGCATCAATATCATCCATCTGAAATGTGAAGAGAAACGAAAATAAAGACATGAGAAAAGAGAACCCTGAGCAAATTAGACATTGTTTGCAGAGACTCGCTAAAACTGCAAGAAACTATAATGATTTAGGGGAAAGAAGATTAACACAGAGATATCAGGAAGTACATACATGTATCCAATTGCTCTAGAATTAAAATACATGACTAATGGAGTGATGGACTACAATGCTTGGAGAATTCCGTTGATCGGAAAAGTTAAGAAAACAGAGATTAGACAGGTAAAGGGGTGGAGAAACCAGAAATCTGTTTCATTTCATTCGTTCTGTTTTACAATTAGTTAAAGATGGCTTATATCTAGCAATTTTCAGAAGGGTTTAGAATACGATTCTCACAAAATCAAGATTGACAGAAAAACACAAAACTATACTAATTTGTACCCTTATCAGACTATGATCCACAAACAGCAACAATCTAAAACCACATATAACGGACAGCCGTCGACATTCAAATTCTCATAATAATCGTTAACCAATGTAAGACTAAATATCATAAACGCATTTTCATTTGCAATCAGTAAGTATAGAGCCCGTGTAGATTATGAGATAACAGCGGAATATGGAGGCGGCATCGAGGTAGTTAAAACCCTAAACCCTAATGAAGATTAAAAGACAAGCTGAAAAAACTAAACGAAAGAAGAAAACAAAAGGAACCTGAGAGTACGTAAGCGGAAGAGAGGCGTTCGGATTGAGATCGAAGCAAGTGAAGAAGGGCCGCTCTCGCCATACTTCGTCTTCTCTCAAGATTTGGGAGTTTTTTTCTTGCAGTTGTGCTCCTCAACTCCGTGGCGGTATAGACTATATTTTAAGATAAATGATTAATTAAATAATTAATTGTTTTAAACATGAAAAGGGCATTTGGTCTAGTGGTATGATTCTCGCTTAGGGTGCGAGAGGTCCCGAGTTCAATTCTCGGAATGCCCCATTTGTCGTTTATTTTGCCAACATCCAGTATGCTTTCCAATTTTATTGTCTGTTTTCTACTTTACTTTTACATTACTCTCAAATTTCAATATGAAAAGTAGACTTGTTTGTCTGGATTTTTTACATTAAATTTTCTATTATAAGTAAATATAAGAAAAATAAAATAGGCAATCAAATTTTATAATTACCTTATAGTTAAGTTTAATACAACAAAGTCACATTTTATAGTTATGTTATAGTTGTTGTGTAATCTTATACTTATTTCAAATTGATGTATTTTTGTTATATTTTTGTATAATTTATTTATAATAAGTCTAATTAATATAATTATGATATATTTATATGTATTTAATTAAGTATGTGTTTTAATTATGGGACAATTATAAAAATAAATATAAAGCAAATATATATATATATATATATATATATATATATATATAAAGTTTGGAAAAAGTATATCTCAGGGATCTTGTTTTGAAGGAAAGATGAAGAAAATATTCTTAAGTGACATGTGAAAAATAATAAGCGTTTTGAAAAATAAATCGAAAATAACAAAATAAAATTAAAAAGGAATGAATATAAAAATATGAATAAGAATTAGCTTAAAAAGTACGATAAACATGTTAATCATGTAAGTTGCACTAATATCTATGTCAACACAAAGCTTGACCCAGCCCCGTCCATTGACATAAATGATAAAGTTGTAATGTTTAAACAATCACAATCACAAACATATTTTTGAAACTTATTGTACTCAATTATTCCCCTTTTTCTTCTAACACACGTTTTTGTCTCTTAATTTTTTCTAAAAATAATCTATTATCGTCATCGCAGATATTCAACCATCTTTCTCATTTTATCATTGTTTGTATCCACCATCACGATAAAAAAAAAAATAAAGAGTCCAATCAATTAATAATAGCTTTAGATGTATATAAGTTCTTTTATTGTCTTAAAATGTAGTTTTTAGTCAATATTAACAAACAACATTAAAAGAAAAAGGTATAGTTTACAAACAACATTAAAATATAGTTTTTAGTCAATATAAGTTCTTTTATTGTCTTAAGGTTTAATGCATCGACACCCCTCTGAATTTGTTAAAAAAGGATTGTTGTCACCCTGAACTTTCAAATGTGACAGATAGCTCCATGTACTTGTCTAAAACGTTTCACTCTACCCCCTCGTAAAAATATCGACTTCAAGAACAAGAAGATGAACACGACAAGTAAAGAATCGATATAATACTATGATTAATTAAAGAAAAATTTAGAATAGAGATGAAGTTTTGAAGAAGATGAAGAACATATATTAAGGATTTTGAATTGTAAGAATACGAATGTTATGAATATTTTGTTTTCATTTTCTATTTCACCAACATACTTTAAATGCATGTATTTTGATAATAATCTACGTAGCAAGCCAGGTTAGCAAAAGGGGGTAAAGTGACGCGTTTTAGACAAATACAGGGGGTTATCTATCACATTTCAAAATTCAGGGTGGCAAAAACCTTTTTTAGACAAATTCAAAGGGATATAGATGCTTTAAACCTTGTCTTAAAATGATCGGAAATCCAAATCAATAAAGTATTGTGGTGCTCATTTAAATCTCGTTATATACATGTATGAAGTAAATTGCATTGATCATGGGTAAGATATTGAGCCGTTGGAAGAAGTTGGACAGCAATTAAGAGTCCCTGAACATTAGTAAAAAAATTTATTTCTAGAAAGTGTTGCACCCTGAAATAGGCCCACATATAAGGGCATTATATGTTTTATAAATATTTAAAAATTCAACTACTGCCAAATTTCTAGTTTCACGAAACCAAGTCTTGTGGTCGCTTTTTCGAAATCTAAATGCCACCTCATCCATCTAGAAATCCATCCCTTGTTACTTCTTTCTCTTCTTTCATTCATTATACTTATAAATAAGCATTTCTTATTCTTGGATCTATCCATCCCATCTCACATTATTGTAGACCAATATGTCCTCTTTCTGTTTCTAATTAATTATATTTGATTTGATAATCAACAAAATGGAAAACACCATTAATGAAGACTTCGAAGACGTTCTTTCCTTGTGTGACCTTCCTCTTTCCCATCAAAATTTCGATTCCACTGATCATGAATTTCTGAAATCTTCTTCAACTGATCTTGATTTTTTTGAGTTTTCTACTTCTTCTTCTTCCCCTTCACTCCCTAACTCTTCCATTGATACTCTACTTTTCTGCGGCAAACCCATTTCTTCCAAATCTAATTTTGAATCTACTAACAATCAGTCCACGAATAAAATTCTAACTTCTTCGTCTTCATCTTCCAATGCTTTGGGTAAGAATCTGCGCTGCTCATCTTCTCGTAACAATGGCTGCCGCAAGCAGAAGGTAATGATCGGAATGGCTAAGATACCGTCAAAAATGGAGCTTAATGACTTGAGAGAAAGGCATAACCGGAGGACTATTAGTCCGCCTCCCATATTTACGGCGGTGGAAAAAGGAGGTGAATCGGCGGTTGTTTCCGGTAGAGGAAGCGGTGGAAAGAGTCGGAGGTGGGGGTTGTTGAGACCGTTTAGATGTGGGGCCCAAGACATGGGTAGTTTGTTGGCTACGTCTTCTTCTTCTTCTTCTATCGGTTGCCTTCGCATAGCCAGGCCCTGCTTTGACTAGCTACATTTTTCTCATTTTTTTCTAATTCTCCGGAGTATTAAGTATTTTTTTTCAATAATCATTATATATTCTAACTTATGTAGTTATATTCAATTGAGGTTCAATATTGGTTTGAAAAAAAAGATGCAAATAACGATTGATAAAATAAATGTCTGAAACCATCTGTTTACAATTGTCTAAAATAATAAAGAAAAAGGAGTACAAGAGTGACCCCGTTAATAATGTATATTACATGTGAGTATATTTACATTCTCATACTAGTAGTTTATAATTATACCAAAAAAACAATAATAAAGCGGCATTATATAATCATGAATCTAGTTTCGAAATAATGATCAAAATATTATAAAACACGTGTATCAGAAATTAAACAGTTTGATAAATAAATATATAAATAAAATGAATAAAAGCTTAAGAAAACCGGAGAGAAACGTACGATGAATATTATTTGGAGAGCAGAAAGTAACTGTGTAGTCAAGAATTGAAAATGATAATGATAAGATTTCATATTTAACTTTTCTAAATTTGGTAGGTGATAAAGTTATAAATTTCAGTTAATCTCAACTATTCATTGAAGTTAATAGTTGATATTTCATTTTAGTGATTTTTTTTAGATTTTATTCGACATGTCATTAAAATCAATTAGAGTCAATTACAATTCTAATCAAAGGTGGACAAGAATACCAAGGCCCCCACTAGTTGATGAAACCATGGCTCTAGCAAGAGCGTGAGCAGCCCGGTTCGCGGAACAACAAGCAAAAACTAATTTAAAATGTTTAAAAAACTAACGAGGTTCAAAAGTCATAGAAAATTAAGCCTATCGGAAAGACATAAATCAAGCGATTATTTAAAGCATTTACGACATTTAGGGAATCGGATTCCAAGATGATGTTATCGTAATTCTTTTCCTTAAGCCAACTCAGAACTTTTCAGCAACTCATCGCCTCTGTAACAAAAGCATCACTTCCGCCTTGCACCAAGCTTAATTTCGAAGCCATAACACGCCCATGAGTGTCACGTAACACTAGGCCATGTCCCAGTCCATTTCCATCCTCAAAACAACTTGCGTCAATGTTGCATTTGAACCAACCCGTTGGAGGCCTCTTCCATTTCTCAACAGGTCGAACCTCCCTTGGAGAACTAATCACATGATTTGCCGATTTCCATTCCATGAGAAACCTAATTCCACGGCGAAGAACTTGATTTGAGCTCCTAAACTTGCCTTGCCATATAAAATTGTTTCTCCTTGCCCAAATAGCCCACAAATTACACAAGCCTCTTTCTCTTTCTTCCATTGGCCTAGTGGACAGCCACGACCACCAATCATGTACTGAGTTTACATTAAGAGGCCACCCTTCCCCGAACAATTCATCCCATATCGGGAAAATGAAGCCGCATCCTAAAAGAGCATGGAATGAATCTTCAACATCATCGCCACAAATGGGACATAGAGGCTCAACCTCCACTCATCTTTGCTGTAGTCTTGCTAGAGTAGGTAGCGAATTGGTCGCAATCTTCCATAAGAAAGATATGACTCTAGGCGGTACCCGAATCCTCCAAATGTTGCTCCACTCCGTTAACGTGTAATTTGATGGAGTAGAGAGTAATGATGACTGATTTAATAGCGTATAATAGCACGATTTAACCGAGAAAACTACCAATTGCTTGAGCCTCCTATACGGAACATCACCCTGAGCAGACCACGGGAGCTGAATTCTACGAATGAACTGTTGCTCAGTAGTGTTAAAAAGTTGTTGGATCTTTTCTTAATACCAATTACGACCATTGTCACTGAACAGAAAATGCACCAGGCTGTTCTCCATTCTTAGAACTGTCAAAGACTAAACAATAGGCCATTGCACCGATGGAAGCCATCTATCACCCCGAATTTTGATACTCAAACCGTCCTCAAACCTCCAAGATAATCCATGCTCAACTATACCTCTCGCTGTTTACAACCCCCGCCAAATATAGCTCGCATTCGAACGATAGGACGCATCAAAGAAAGAACTCCGGGAAAATAACGACATTTTAACACCCGACTCACCAATGCATTCGGGTCTGAGATTATTCGCCAAACTTGTTTAGCAAGAAGAGTAGTGTTAAATTCCCGAAGACTCCGAAACTTAAGACCTCCTTTTTCATACGGTAAGCATAGTCTCTCTCACTTCATCCAATGGATCAAAGAGCCCCACTAAAAGTTGGAAAAAATTTTCTCTAAGGATGAAATAATATGGGAGGGTAATAAGAAAATTTGCATGGAATAATTAGGGAGAGCTTGAGCCACCTATTTCATTAAAATTTCTTTCCCACTTTGAGATAATTTCTTTCCATTCCAACCTTACACCTTCTTGTTAGATTTCTCCACTATATAATCGAAAATGAGTTTCTTTGATTGGCCAATGATTGAGTGTAGGCCGAGATACATCCCATGGCTGTCCCTTTTGGTCACCCGTAGACAATCGATAATATCCTGTTTTAGCAACACATCCACTTTAGGGCTAAAGATTACCAATGACTTTGCAAAATTAATTTGTTATCCAGATGCCTTTTCATACATATGGAAAATAGTCTTAAGAACTTGAGCCTCATGGAGATTAGCCTTAAAGAAGAATATGCTATTATCTGTGAAAAGTAGATGAGAGACAACAGGAGCCAAAGGCGTAATTTTACAACCAAATAACGCATTGGAAATAATGCGACTTTGCATTAGTAGCGAAAGTCCCTCCGAGCATACTATAAAAAGGTACGAGGATAAAGGATTTCCTTGACGGAGGCCTCTTTAAGGTACAAAACTGTTTAACAAACTATCCCTATGCTTTATAGTTATGAGCGGACGAAGTCGGATCCGCGCGATCGCCACGATGAGGCGTGGGGGTTTTCTTGATGGAAAAGTGTGGTTTTTAGTTTGAACAAAGAAACTTGTTCGTGTAACAAGTTTAATAGACTCCAGATCAGAACCTCTAGCCTATGGTACTCAGAGTCGCCACCCGGATCAGCTCTTCTGGGAAAATTTGGTACAACTTAGATCTGTTAAGCCTAAGCGATGTCATAGTTTAGATATTCGGGTCCAGGATGAGTTACCTACTTCAATGTATTTTGAGTTAACATTATTACCATTTGGAAACCACATTTATGATATTTCAATTCAATCTAGATGTTTTCAACTTATGTTTTTGGTTATTTAACGTGCATAAAGAAAATAGTAAATAAAGTGCAAGAAATTAAACACGTAAGAAAGTAAATGCACCTAATCTACTAGATCAATTACATCTTGGGATGGGGAATTTACAAATCGCCTAAATACATTGATATCTAACAAATATTACATTTGCTAAATGCGATACCCGAAGGAAATAAAACCCTAAAATACATTTATTCTAAACTACCTATATCCATAAAGGTTAGCACAGGAAATATTCCAAAATACAGATATGTACCAAGTGTACTATATATGCTCGATTTAGATTTTGGCAAGACCTGTGTGGTCGAAGTAAAAACAACAGAGATTTCGAAGTTCTTATTTTATAAAAATGGTTCATTTTTATTTTCAACTATTGGTCATTTTTATTAGTGCAAATGTCGCATGTTATATTGTTAGGTCAGTTATCCGGGAACTTGAGTTTCCTTCATGTGGGTGATCTAAAAAAATATTTAGAAACATAAATCTAGGCCAAAAATGCATAACATAGCCATTGTTTGGGTTAACAACGATCATGATGTCATCAATATCATTATCTACTTCCTTGTGAAGGGTAATATCGATATGCATGGCCCGAAACGCTTCCGTTGCTACTCCAAACCTTAATCAACATATTAATACATTAACAAGTTATATATAACTCCTAAATAATTACAATTTAGAACTTTGTTACCCCAAATGATGCATTTCCAAACTCAGAAGGGTCTTAGCGGGTAGTTCCGGGCCTAAACGATTCGAAACGGAGCAAAACGAAGCCAATCTGCATTCTACCAATGCAATGTCGTTAACAACATCACAAATGATGTTTTTAAAAATATTGTGATGTTTTTAATGACATTGGTGATGTTATTAATGACATCAACATTCTAGACCTGTAGAAGACACACAAAAATAGCAAAAACAGTAAAACGAAAATCTGAAACTTCAAACGATCATAACTTTTGCTATACTTAACCGATTTGGATTATCTTTAACATAATGGAAATTTCAAGATGTATAGAATATGTTTATGTAAAAAAAATACTCAAAAATATTTGAAATCATACTAAAATTCTTAGAAAACTATTTGGTGTGCGAAAATGGAAACAACTGAAAAGAAAATGAAACTTCAAATACGAAAGCATATAAATGCAAGCACAAACTCTAAGAACTTAGAAGCTTACCCTGTAGTCATGAATCCACTTTCTTTAAGGTTCATGAAGTCCTCCGAGAAGCTCTTCTTGTTTCTTTTTTGTTAGATTTGGTTGTTGGTTGGTGATGTATTGAAAATCTTTGGAAGGGATTTATTCCTTGCTAAAGTAAATGTTTTGAAGGTGTAGTAGCCTTCAAATGAGTGATAAAGATGTTTTAAACTCTCCATTCAAGTCTAAACCTCAAGCATTGCCTAAGTGGTCTCTAAATCTCAAGTTTGCTTAAATGTTCTCTACAACTCAAGCCTTACTTAAAAGATGAACTAAACCTCAAATTTGTAGAGGAGATAAACAAGTGGACCCTTGTGACCCAAGTTCATGCCCTTTTCATGAACTTAATCTAACTAACGTGAAATCCAATGGTGATCAAAGTATGGTGTTTTGCTGAAGCACACAAGAAGAAATGCTCCCCAATGCTCTCTAGATCTTTTTCCCTCTTTCTTGTCAATGATATGACCAAGATTCAGTCCCCCCTTCTAAAACATTAAGCCCCCTTCTTAAGAAGCTCTCTTCAATCCAAAGTCAACTCCTTTTAGCTTAGGTCATACTTGCACTTTTTGCTTTTTTCACTTTAATCACTTATCCCATGTGAAGAGAAGTGTGTGAAATCCTAGGTCAGGTGTCTAAGATTGTGTTTTAGTCAAAGATGTCTGAGTATGTGGGGGGTGTGGGCTTTTGGACTGAAAATTGTAGAAAGTACAATTTTGGTTCTACTGCAACTGCGATATCGTTAACGACATGGGGTCTTGTCTTTAATGACATGACACTCCAGGTTGGGCTTTTTTATTTGAATTGGGTTTTAAAAAATGGGAAAGCCCAAAGAAACAAAACAGATTTTCTCTAGATGATTTCAAGACCCTACAAGATGTAGAAAGCTAACAAAGGGAAAAAATTACAGCTTCATCATTGAACTCGCGAGTCGGGAGTGAAATCCTATGCTCACATGCTGCCCCTTGTGGGATCACTATTGATATGAGATCAGTATGGTCCTACAATTGAAAGAGTAGCAGGGTTTAGAGATGATACCTAACCGGTCGTGATTGGCACTACTCAGGATGGAAACTTCATGAAGATTGGAAGCTTTTACCTTGGTGTGACATTGTCAGGAACCGGTCCCTTCTTGCCCCTTGTGAATTGTCAGTTTGACGATGGTTGCCCCTTGAAGGTTGACCTTTAGCTTGTTGCTACCGTTAGAATAGTTGGGGGAAGAACGTTAGCCATGTGCCTTCATTCTTATGGTTAAGAATCCCATGTGTAGAATGTAGAAAGTCTGTTGATCTTAAAAAGTCAGAAAAGTACGAACTGTAGAAAGTCCATTAATAGTAACAAGTTAGAAAAAAGGGGTACGAATTGTAGAAAATTCGTTGACTGTAAAAGATCGGAAAAGGTGCGAACTATAAAAGGTTCGTTGATTCTAAAAAGATGGAACAGATGTGAACTATAGAAAGTTCGTTGACTGTAAAAAGTCAGAAAAGATGTGAACTGTAGAAAGTTCGTTGACTGTAAAAAGTAAAAAAAGATGCGAACTGTAGAAAGTTCATTGATTGTAAAAGTCAGAACAGATGCGAATTACAGAAAGTTCGTTGACTGTAAAAAGTCAGAAAAGATGTGAAATGTAGAAAGTTCGTTGACTGTAAAAAGTTAAAAAAGGTGCGAATTGTAGAAAGTTCGTTTCATTGTAAAAAGTCAGAAAAGGTGCGAATTTTAGAAAGTTCATTGATTGTAAAAAGTCAGAAAAGGTGTGAATTGTAGAAAGTTTGCTTGATTGTAATAAGTAAAAAAAGATGCAAACTGTAGAAAGTTCGTTGACTGTATAAAGTCATTAAAGGGTACGAATTGTAGAAAGTTCGTTGACTGTAAAAAGTTAGAAAAAGCGTGAACTATAAAAGGTTCGTAGACTGTAAAATGTTGAAAAGGTGTGCGGACTGTAGAAAATCCGTTGGCTGTGAAAAGCTTTAAAAGGTGTGCAGACTGTAGAAAGTCTGGGAATTTCGTGGACTGTAGAAAGTCTACGGTGAATGTTCCTTGTGAGTTGACCTCTGGTTGATTGTTACCATCGGAATTAATGGGGAAAGGATGAGAGCTGTGTGCTTCATGCCTTTGAAAATACGTCGACTGTGGTAAGTCTTCATTGAAATCCGTTGTTGGATGGTTGACCATTTCAATCTGAATTTTATACCCCTTGTGAGTTAAGCATTGGTTGACTGTGACCCTCAGAACTGCTAGGGAAAGGATGAAAGTCATGTGCTCTATGCCTTTGATGATACGTCGACCATAGTAAGCCTCCGTTGAAATCTACTGCGGGAAGGTTGACCTCTTCAGTCTGAATTGTATACCCATTATGAGTTGATCGTTGGTTGACTATGATGCTTGGAATTGCTAGGGAAAGAATGGAAGTCATGTGCTTTATGGCTTTGATGATACATTGACTGTAATAAGTCTTCATCAATTCACTGTCAAATGGTTGACTGTTTCGGTTTGAATTTTATGCCCTTGTGAGTTGAAGGGGTACCGCAAGAATGAGGAAATTTTTCAGTAAATGCTTGTGACATATGTTTTAATTCCTTGATTGAGATTGCTAAAAGTTAAAATTTTCACCCCTTCAATCAAGAATTAAAACATGAGGGTTCTGAGAAATTTTTCTTCAAGCCTACGATAAATGTTGAAAATTGAGTTTGAGATTTTCGAGGATGTCCAGATGGCTGCTCTGTTATTTTGGGAGGCTTTTGTCATGTTATAATGCTGCTTTAATGAGGCCTAGATAGGCTTAAATTTGATAAAAGTTGAAATGACTTGAATTGGGCCATTGTCATTCTCAATTTTGGTGATGTGTTGCTTCGACATCCTCTTGATACTTGTAGTTTTCTCATGTAGAGGTAGAGTGTTTTTCTCATCGGAATGGCATTGCCTCAATTTAACATTGCCTTGACCTATAAGTGACATGATGTGTATGCATGTATGAATAAATTTAAGGATGAACAACACTTATCATATGATGTATGTTTTTCTGTTGCATGCTGTTCGTAAGGTTTTGACTATACTCGTTCCGATAGGCTTATCATCGATAATAGTGCCAAAAACCTTGTTCCCCACTTTTCTACTGATAAGATAAAAGTTCTGAATATGAACAGGTGTTGTTAGTATAGCTTATCAAGTAGAAAAATGATGACCACCGCAAGTATACAGTTACGATGTAGTTTTAAAAGATATCGATCCCACAAGGAAGGAATTCAGTTCTAAGGACCAACTAGAGTAACAGAACAAAAGAAATAAGATAAATTGTAGGGTTGGATAATAGATTGATGAATAAACAGATGCATGAATAGATTAGAGAAGATGTAAACTATATAGATATTCCCTAAGAACAAGTATAGTAGAGGAAAACATGAAAAATCATCAAGAATATTTCATACACTCGATAACTTTAACAAACACGATTTTAGACACCCAAATATTCAATAATTCACCGCAGAGCAACACATGAGATGACTTTTCTAAATCTAGGGTAAACAAATTATAACACTTATAAGAACCTGGATAATAATATTACTATGCTTAGTAAGGGTCGCTCTCACATAGCCATATTTAGCAAGTTACCACTCCAAAAATGTTAGCTCACTAAATAGCTTTATAATCACAGATCCAGTGACAATACACAATCTTGTTAACCCCGAAATCACTCTTAAAGTTAATTCGAAGCATATAACTTGATTAATATAAATGACGCAAGATGAAATACTCGTTATGACACATAGACATATCATAAACTTCGAAATAGAAAGTATAAATAGAAAACAAAGTAAAGTTGTAAGGTATGCAAGCAAAAGATAAAGTTGATACAAACCTATCCACTCTTTAATGGGAGTCATCAATTCCCGCAATTCCTGCGTCTACTTTGAATTCGGTCTCGACTCATACAGAACCTCCTCTAGGATGCTATTCTTTGTGAATATCGAACAAATGAATGTTGGAGAACGAAAACTTTTATTGATAAGTGCTTTGCAATTACACTCATACAACAATCGCTCAAATTTGTGGAGAAATCTAGTGATCGAAATAAGAATCGAATCACTTATACATTTTTCTCACTAA